>JAPYZK010000198.1:0-44832 GCA_030522785.1 Platygaster equestris
TTTATTTGAAAAAGCAAGTCAAAAACTATCGATTCATGTAGAAATCTAAAAATCGATTTTTTCAGAGTAAGCCCCCTTTCTTCGGCGCACGTCACATATACATAAATTATTTCTGATTTAAATGACATACATTTCCAGCATCGAATATATTCTTGTCGAACAAAACCAATAGTTGCACAGTCCTGATTCTTAAATTCAAGATGTCCTCGTCATTAATCTCATTTCCCTGCAGATTTTCCAGTTTCATAAAAAATGACGTGGGATCAAAATCGGTGCAGTTTTCCACGAGTGAAAGTTCGGGAAAATTTGCATGATACAACGACAGTAAATTAAGAATCGAAACAATGTGGTCTTTTTTGTTCGTGACCACTTCATTTTCTGCAGTTTGGTCTTCTTCCATAGAAAACGTTTGACCCCAGACTTTGACTATTGTCTGGATATCTGGAAAGTTCTGAAACAAAATTTTTCTTTGTGATAATTTTTGAAAATTTCTAAAAATTTTAAAATGATTCCTTAGAAATTAAACAGTTCTTCTAGAAATTTTCAGCGTTTTTGATCACTTCTAAAAATATTATTGAACAGGAATTTATGAAGTTTCTCGAAAGTATTACAAAGTTCTATCAAATTTTTAAAGTGCTGACAATCGTTCTCTAATAGTACTATGCTCTTAGAATACTTCAATTCATACAAATCTTTAAATCGTTACCTTCGAAATGTAAGCCAAAACGGCAATTTTCAGTTCTGAATAATCGGTGACATATGGAGATTTTTCAGCAATCTTCAAAAATGCCATTGATTTCTGTAGCATCGCATTCGCAAGCTCGATTCCTTGATGTCGACATGATAAATGTTCATGCTCCAGTGATGGAAGTAATGCCAATTTGATGATGTTCAAAGGTGCACACAAATTTAAAACAGCATTTAATACTTGAGTTGTTGGACCTTCGAAATTCTGAATGCAATTCTCTAAATCGATGACTCCAATCAACTGAAACATTACAGATTGATGTGAAAACAAGGAAAATCATATTCCAGATAAGAAAAAGTGAGATCATTTACACTCTGTGGAAAAAGTGTGTACTTTTTTCACTGTTAATGAAGTAAAGTTCGCAACTAGTGGAATAATAATTTTCATTATTGGAGAATTATTATTCCGCGAGTTGCGAAATGTATTATTATTTCACTTTATTACTCTTTTTTCTACAAGTGAAATGGTATTTTTTCACTCATTAAAAAATTTGTCACTTTTTAGACGCGAAACAGTGAAAAAATGTAACTTTTTCGAGAATTATAAAAAAAAAAATGAATAAATGTTAGTAATACTTTTTGAATGAATTGCATCGCAGACCACCATTGCTTGGTAGTTTTTGGAGCCAAATACGGCTCAGTGTTGGCGAGTTGAGTCTTGATCAAACTTGGGCAGACGGTAAAAATTTTTAAAACTAGATCACATGGTTTTTCGTGTTCCCAAGCTCGTTCAACGTGTCGAAGAACAATAGTAATCAAGTTATTGTTATTTCTCACTGAGGAGCTGCTGCCAAGTTTGTTGTCTTGAAAAACTATTCCATGTTTTTTGGATGTCAACAGGGTCAAAAGAAAAGTGTGAAGAACACTCAAAACCACCTGAAAACATTTTTATCAATTTTTTTTTTTTTCAATTTTCTCATATTTCTCAAAAACTTATCAGAATTTTGCATGATAATTCAATCAATTCAATTACGGTTTTTTTAAGCTTGAAAAAGAGATACTTCTGATTTTTTCAAATTTGAAAAAAAGCATTTTGTAACTTGAAGTTGTAATGTTCATGATTTCTGGAATTTTTTTTTTTTTTTTTTTTTCATTCATATGATTGAATTTTTTGGGAACAGCACCCAATTTTTTAGTACTTTTTCTAACTCATTTTTCTAAGGTTTCAGCATGTTGAGAAATATATACCTTCGTACAGTTTTTTCTAATTTTTAAAATTATCATATATTTGCATTAGTACTCAAGAGTTCGTTACATTTTCGACATTTTTCTAGAATTTAAGAAATATTCATTTCATTTAGCAAATTTGTTGGAGATTTTCACTAAAATGAAATCTTAAAAATCTCATTAAACAATTTTTAATAGAATTTGAATATTATGAATTTCAGTATTTGTAAAATTTGTAAAAATTACACAACAATTGCAGAATTTTTTCTAATCCAACAAATTGGCAATTTCTGGAATATTTTGTAAAATATTAAATTTTACTGAATTTCATTTCATAAATGTTATAAAATTGCACATTCTGGGAAATATGTGAATCAACAAATTGTGAACAAGAAAAATAATATTTTACCTCCTTCTCATCCGGATCTGTTGAACCCTTCCACTTTTTACTTTTTTTCGCGTCCCAACCTGACGGACCTTTCCAATTGTAAAGATTCACCAAACTTTGCACTACCCAAGCATTGAAGGTATGAAATTTCGTTGTTTTGTCTATCCCAGGATTTTCCAAAATATATTTCCTTACGGATAATAAAAGCCGACAAACAAGCTCGCAATCGTCATATACCAAATCCGGAAAAATACTGGCCACCGACCCAGGTTTTGCAAGCAATGTTCTTGTGAAAAATGTATCTTGTTGCTCCAAAAGTGCAATAATAAAATTAATATACAATGCTCGAACGCTCGATTTTTTTCCAGCGTCCAGTTTTTCCACGAACAATCGCACGATTGGGGCATCGAAAGTCAGGCTCTCCAAAAGCGATCTAGGGACAGCTTGGTGAGATTGCAAAATTGCTAAAAGTAATTTGAGAGCTACTTTGCGACTACCAACATGACTTTTGGTAGAAAATCCATCGGAAATTTGTTTCTTCACTTCTTCCGAGTTAACCTAGAATAATTCGGTCTATAAGTATTTCCAAGAAAATATTGACTTGGAGGGAGAAACTTACATCCGGAATTGTTTTCTCTTTCGCTTTTGGTTCTGATTCTGCTGGACTTTCGACTACTTCGTCAATTTTGCGTTTTTGCGAGACCGTCATGTTGAGTTTGATTGTCGTTGACAACTTATTTTCTTATTTTTATTTGACTGAATTTGACATCCCGACGTGCATTTCCTACACATATGTAGGAAATGTGTATACTGTGTATACTGTATATGTGTAAATCAATGCGTATCTATATATCTATATATATATATCTATATTCATAAAGAATCGATACTATAGACACATATGTTGAAAATGTTCTAAATTGTTAAGTTTCTCGAAATGTTAAGAATTCGTAAAATTTTCGTAATATCAAGAATTATGAAAATATTTTAAATTTGTATATATCGTTTTGGGGGGTATCGTGAACATGAACAATAACAATAAAAACAAACATTGGATTGACACTGTTAATGGCATTTGAACAATCGCAAAATGTTTATCGTAACTAAGCAAATCGACAGCGAAAATATCAGCAAGTTATGCAGAACGTGTTTGAGAGAAGACGGGGATAAAATGGTTTATTTGTTCGTCGGCCCAGCTGGATCGTCTCTCGCGGCGAAATTACGATCTTTGTCGTGTTTAGAGGTGATTTTACCTATCCTCCTTGGTAGACAAGCTTCCTTACCCCTATCGTTTCCGTACAGGGAAAAAATTTTCCGCGTCCTGCACTCCTAGTCTAATTTTCTCTGTCTAATTTCTTGTTGTCTGTAATTGTTAAATGTTCTCTGTCTGGTCTAATTTTCCGCGTTACACCTCCATGCCTTATTGTGCACTCTTTTTACATTATGTATATTTTTAAAATTGCAGAACTGTCCTATTTTTCTGACCGCCTATAAAAAAGTATATAATTTCCCAAAAATTTTACTCGAATTTTCTAAAAATTGTATGTTACAAGTTAGTGCTCGAAGAAATATTGACGTCCCGATTTACAATCTCTTTTATTTTCATCACTGCAGTAATCATTTCTCATTCTCATGAAATATTATACAAATCACTAACAATGAGTATTTCAGTTTAAATTCAAAATATTGATTGTAACTACATTACAATGAAGTTTAAATTGTGATTGATTCTGTTTTTTCGTTTGATACAAAACCCATATTGAATTTTGAAAATGAAACATTTTTGCGAGCCGCAACATCTTCTCTCAACATTTTGACGATCAATTTTTCATTAATCTACCAATAAAAGTACCAGAAAGTTGTTGATTTTCACAGGTTTGGCAAGGAGATGGTTTACCAGAAAAAATGTGTGGTAGATGTGTCACTCGGGCAGAGTCAGCTCTTTTGTTTAGAGAACAATGTCGAGCTGCAGACCGAGCTCTGAGACAAGCTGCTTTAAAAGTGAGAAAAATCCTTTGCATACAATAAAAAAATTACAACTCACCATTACAAAATGTTCCAGGTCGCCGGAGTGACATCTTACACAACAGTCTCAGGCTGCAAGCTGTACCAAGAAAACCAAGGCTTTTTCCCCCTCCAAAACTCACAAAGAACTCTGAAATGCGTCGAATGCGGAGCAGTCTTTATGGACTACCATGAGCTACTCGCTCACAATAGACTCCACGCTCCATTCCACCCAGAAACAAACTCATCATTTCACATATTCAACCCTGAAAACTCTTACAACACATCCACAAACGTCGAACCTCCAAGTCCAGAATCAACTCGGCCAGCCACGTTCCACTCCACCATTGAAAGAAATCCCTGTGCTCTACACTGCTCTTTATGCAACGACACATTCACCAACAAACTCCAAACAACAAATCACAGCTTTCCCCACAGTTCCGACAACGTCGATTTGTCCTGCGACGAAGAGAACATTGAAATCGAAAATAACTCCCAGAACCACGAAAATTCTGTCCAGAATTTATCCTATCCCAAAAACGATATCAGTTTCCCCCAAAACGCCAATATGCAGAATTCCTTAGGAATTCAAGAAAACCAGAGCTTCGAAAAATTGAAAGAAAAAAAGTACAAATGCGAGCAGTGCGGGAAAGCCTTTTTCCAAAAAGCCAAGCTACAGACTCATTTGATAGTGCACAGCGGACGACGACCTTTCCGCTGCGAAATTTGCGAAAAAGCCTACTCTACTAAGAGCAAGCTCAATGCACACCAGAGACTACACACCAGGACCAATGTACACCAGTGCAGAATCTGCGACAAGATTTTTTCGTACCCTTCATACCTGGAGGAGCACATGAAGGTGCACGAAACAAAGGTTTCCGAAGTCGAAAGATGCTTTAAATGTTCTTTCTGCGGGAAGCCCTTCCAGATCGAAAAGAATCTGAAGGCGCATCTCAGGATGCACACCGGGGAAGAGATTCTGCACTGCGAGTATTGCGACAAAACCTTCACCAGGAAATACAATCTCAAAGTCCATTTGCAAACGCACCAAGCTTCGAAGCGTCACAAATGCGACGTTTGTGGTAAACTTTTTTCCCAAAAGAGTAATTTTGTGGAACATTCAAGGATTCACAGCAAAACGAAGCCGTACTCTTGTAAATTGTGCGGCAAGAGTTTTGCTCAGTCGAGCCATTTGAAAAGTCATCAGACGTCACATGATTCGATCAGAAGGCATCAGTGTAACGTTTGCGGGAAGAGGTTCAAACTGGGGAGTCATTTGAAGAGGCATGTGAATTTGCACACGGGAGCTAAGATTTTCAAGTGTGACAAGTGCGAGCAGGTATTTACTCATGCGTTCAGTTTGAAGAGACATTCGAAGAGACATGGTAAAAATGGGACTTGAAGAAATAGTAAATGGAGTATGAAAAGAACATTTTTGGTTTTTGAGGTTAAGTTTGTTAAAAGGTGTTTTCTAGTCATGTTTGTGATAGTATCTTTTTGAGTGAGGAGATTGCAGTTTTACCTTTATAAAAACTGCGTAAATTATAAAGAATTATAACATTTAAATATATACCTTAGAAATATTAAAGAATAATTTTCTCGTTCGATTGGACAAGGGAAAATTTCAGGATTAAAAATTCAAAAAACAGAAACGAAAAAATGCAGGTTCCTAAGCTTTATCGTTTATTTATGCACATAGAACTGTCTTGATTTTTTACAATAAAGCTTGAAATGATAAGTTTTATGTCTAAAATGAATTATTATTAGTACACAACTCGCAATTTCCATAAATACGAGAAACGAAACGATTTTAAATACAAACAATAAGTTTCAGAATCACACAAGTACTCTGTCACAATATTAAACATTTCTTGCCGACTATTGAAAGTTGGTCAAGTGCAATTAAAAATTCAATGTTACACGGCATGGAAATTTTATCTCGCTTTAAATTCCAGCTAGGAATTACCTTAAAAAACTCCTCCATTCACACAATCTCCACACACCTTAAGACTCCTCAGGCCAAGGCTTCGTAATGCCCTGAGAAGTTCCCATCCTTGAAGGATCCTGACTGGGGTAATGTATGGGAACCGTGCCCGGCGGGAAAAGCGGTGGCGCTGCTGTTGCAGCCAACTGAGGTGTAAAAACAAACTGGCCAACTGGAGCAGCTGGCATTATGACCGGTGGCATCAGTCCCGCCGAAGTAGCTTGAAGGTTAAAGAAATTGTTGGCTCCAACTTCTGGTGGCGGAGGCAGCGCACCCGGAAGTCCGGGAACGGGCTCGAGCACCTCCCTTGTAACTTCGGTCGCTGAAACCGTCTGCCTCCCTTGTGACCGACCCCACTTGATCGTAAGTCGTCTCCCTCCCAATATCAACTTATTGAAAGTTCGCTCAGCAGCCAACTCCGCGGCACTTCTCTGCGTGTACTGTATGAACGCGCATTGCTGTCGTGGGACCATGGTGATGGAACGAATTTCTCCGTACTGGTAAAAATGGTCTCGGAGCTGCTTTTCTAAAATGGCCTCTGACAAATTGCCAATGTAGAGAGTCGTGATGGATTTGTCGTCCGGAGGTTCAAGCTTCGGCATCGTGGCAGCGCGTCGCATAAGCTTGTCTGCAACCGGGTCGTTCGTCCCGTAATAACGGTCCTTTATGTTCTGGTCTGCTAAAGGATCGTCTGGGTCCGTTGGTTTTTCGTGGCGGTAAGGACATTCTTCGCCGCGTTTGCATTCGCCCTTGACCCAGAACGAGCAAATGTGGGGACGATTCCGTTTATAATAGGGAGTCGTTCGAGCCAGTTTCATGAGAAGGTCGCTTGAAGACGTGGCCTTTCCAACAGAACCCGCGGGGGTCGTTGCGTCTGATTTCCCGATCTCATTTTTCTCAATGTTCTGGATGTAGAATTCCTTGTTGACTTCAGAACGTGGCAGTTCATCCTTGATCTTCAAGGCGGCATCCCGAACTTGGATCGGGAGACCATACTCCAAGTCCAATAGACAGGTTTGGCAGACGTTTTTTAAGCGACTGCAAGTCTGGCAAATTTCTGTTTTCTTAAAACGCATCCGCGCGCCTGGGCACCATCGGAACACCGTGAAGGGTCGGACGCAAATTTTGCATTCTTTTCCATATTTTTCTTTCGTCTGGAAAACAAATGATTTAATGTGAAAAATCTTACATGGTAACATTTTTTTTCGTCACAACTTTGAAATTTTGATTAAATTATATAAAGACAAAAGTTTAAAAAATGTGAAAAATAAGAAGGAAAAACTTTTGAAAGCGCAAAGTATCCAGAACTGAAAATTTTTCAAAATTACAAGATATAAATGTGAATTACTATTGTTAAGAACTAGAAATACAATTTGAAAAAGTGAAAACTCGAACATAATGAACATAAAAAGTGTATTTTTACGCTCCTGCTCAGTTAGCAACAAAAGGTTTCAGAAACGTTTTTCCAAAAATGTTTCCGAAACTTTCAAACGTCTGGTTTAAACGTTTTTGAAAAGTTTCTGCACTGTTTTTAAAACGATTGTCTATAGTTTCGGAGAGATTGAGCAAAAACGATTGGCAATCGTTTTGAATAATTGCAGAAACGTTTCACGAACTTTCAAACAGGACATATTGAAAATGTTTACATTCTTCATCACTTACTAGATTGTTGTCACTTGAGATAAGAAAGAAACTGGCAAAATTTGTGATTAATGAGCTCGCGAGATCATGTACAATTATCGTAGAACATGAAATGAACGTCGAAGCAAAAAAAGGAAGAAGCCAAAGAGAAATTTTATTCTTACCATGCGAATGTACGGATTGTCACCAAGGCATGTTTGGCATAAAATTGGGAAATCCGACTCCTCCCATTGTTGTCGATTGTACGTGTTTGACGTTTTTGATGTAGCCATTTTTTGAAAACAAATTAAACAGTCAACACTTTAATTTGGGAATATATAAAACAACAGCTAAAAATTACGAGATTGCGACATTTTGACAGCGCGCAATGAGTGACAATTCTCCAAGTGTCGCCAGCGTACAGTATGTTGCAGTATGTGTGAGTTCACTGAGTAGACAGCTGATTTGATGACGCCATCGAATGTAAAAAAAATTTGCCAGCTTGAATTTTAAAACCACTGATCTGATACACTCGTGACTGAATAGCTGCTGATTCCCATCACTGATCCCACTGATCTGTAAAATATTCCTATTCCCCCACCACTAGTTCTCTGACTCCAATTGAACCGCGCCATTTGTAGGTATTGGGACAGAACATGCGTGCTAAAGCAGCGCGACATTTAAATTTACACGGGGTAAATGGCTGATTTTGACATGCTCTATCGCGCATGTCCTGTCCGAATACCTACAAATGGCCGACCAAGAACATTGTATCATATATCTATATATATATTTAATGGCGACGTTCAATTGCAGGGGTCATCCCCACCTATCCCATCAGCTATCCTAATCTATCCAGTGTATATTACAGATCAGTGTTTGAAACAGTCGCAATTCACCTTAAGAAAAATTTTCATTGGCTAATGCCAATGCTGAATTTCCTGAAATTCATCTAATAGCAAATCGGATTTTTTCTCTAGCGGAAAAATAACAAACACATATGCGCCGCGGTGTGTCGCTCAATTGGCAAATGTCAATTGCGACATTTGCAATTGCAATTTGTTGCGAATTGTGAGGATTACTTCGGGAGTATCTCATTTTCAAGTACAAAAGGTCCAGATTTAAGAAAAAATGTCGTTGAATACGGCGCACGTCAACGGTGGTGTTTTGTTGCACGCTGGTGAATGGTAAGCGGAAGTATTTTTGAGATTCAGTCACAAGCAAACGGCGTAATTGACGTTACTCGAATATTCCACGACATGACGTTACTCATTGTTATATATAGTTATGCACATGAATTATGTGCGATAGCTTCCAACGTCAAATCACAACATTGTGCATATTCATGGATATCGCAGTTTCACTGATTGTAAATAGTCGCGTGATTCGAAACCTTGAACTCGGTTTGTTAATTATTACATCATTTACTTCGGTTGTTTAAAAATGGTCTGTCGCTTGATATCGCGCTTTATTGAGGACACAGATGTGATAAATGTTATTTTTTGATAGCACTATACTACACCGAATTGTATGTTGATGTTCTATTATTTCATGTATTAAAATATTGAAATTCGTAAACCACACATTTTTATAGTTTTGCCGTTCCAAAACTTTAGAATCATTCCCTTTTTTTGAATTAGACGCTTGAATATAAAATTTTTTTTAGCATATTGTTGTTTATCGACAATGTATCGATGGAATTCTATGGTCAGCAACAGGAAGAATTCCTGGGTACGAAAAAAGGCAGACTCTACTTGACGACGCACAGAATGATTTTCAACGCAAAAGATTCGAAGGAAAAAATGCAGTCATTCAGCTTTCCTTTTATTACTTTGAGTGATGTTGAAATCGAGCAACCTTTATTCGGAGCAAATTATATCAAAGGAAAATGCAGAGCACAGCCTAACGGCAACTGGGTTGGGGAATGCAAATTCAAATTGCACTTCAAAAGTGGTGGAGCTATCGAATATGGACAAGCGATGTTGCGAGCTGCATCGATGGGTAATTTTTGAAAATATTCAATCAATCAGATACATTTTGCCTTTGGGTTTAGAGAACCTTTTATGTCTCCTGTTACTTCCCCATGTTTGTGAAACCCGTGTTTCATTTCGCTCGTTAATTATTAGGTAATAAACTGATAAAGTGGAGATACTTGAGATAAAAAGGAATAAAAAGTTTTAATATGCTTGCAGCTCAACAACATGGACCAGCGCAGGACAGTCCTCCACCATACCAGCCTCCAGGATCAAATTACTATGCAGCGCCACCACCGGCTTACGAAGCTGCACCGTCTGGATATTACGGATGGATGCCTCCAACCAATGTTTTTCCTGAACAACCACCAGGTATTCTTATTAATTTATTAATGCTAATGTTATGTATATATTAATAGTATATAATATTGCGATATGTATATATGTTTCACGCATCTCAATCTAAAAATGTCGAAATTGCAGCAAACAGCGTGTACATGACTGATATGCCGCCACCATACCCAGGTATCAACGCGCCATACCAGGGCTACCCCCAACAAAGCAGCGCCTGGGGAAACAACCACCAGCAGAACGGCGCACCCTGGGCAAATCCCAACTACAACCCACAAGCCCAAGCAGGTGCGTATCCCAATTACGGCCAGCCAACTAATTACAATTACCCGCCGCCGTACTCCGCTCAACAAGGGCCTAACAATCCCTACCCACAATACTGAGCACTCGCGAAGGACGACGCCTGTTCGCGCTTTTTAGCTTTTATAACATAAAATCTTTAGTTTCGCGAATTTTATACTTTTTTGCAACGACCAAAAGTAGTCGTCCTCAAAGTATTTCTAGGCATTTTTCACGATTGCATATCGTGGCATAAAATTAACCAGATATATAACAAAACTTAGATTCTTATTATCCCAGTGTACTGCGACTTCAATGTGCAATGACCAGTGTTTGTAGCATTAAACTTATTGTGTGTGTAAGGTCCACGGTGTTGTTCATTTGCACCTTTCGAAATCGAACTTTTTTTTACTTCTTCCAGCGCGTGACCTTGAAACGCGAATTCTCAGAACGTGCACGCGAAACATCTCATCCTCTTTCTCTCTCATTCTCTTAATCATCTTAAACTTGAGCGTTTAAGAATAATTGCGCAACGCGAGTTGCGTCATCACACTCGAGCTGACCTGCGGTAAGGCTAACTTTCACTGAGACCCAATCGGATTATCATAGTCCCGAGTTGACTGTTGACGGGAGACGTTTCGCCAAAAGTCGCCTTTGCAACTTTTCGCGATGGCCGCGAATTCCGTGAAAATTTGTCCCGAATTTTTGTGATCTAGCGGAGTGTGAAATTGGAAAAGTAAAAAAAAGGGAGATCAAAAAAAAACAGGGAGTCGCAATATGCCGGGGAAAAATAACGAGAACGCGTCGAGGCGTTACCCATGTGCGTAATTTTCGAAGGAGTTTACCTGTGGTTTTGCGAATTCTTAACGCCTCGTAAAATGTGTTTCCGTAGATGCGAAAGCAGCAGAGGCAGCGCAAAGTGCCTACTATGATCCCAACAGGCCCCAGTGCGCTTACGTCCCGCCGCCTGCTTATTACGTAAGTTGAAGATTTTTCCGGGTTTTCGGAGTTTTCTTTCTTTTTTTTTTTTTTTTTTTTTTTTTTTTTTTTTTTATTTTTTAATTTGCCCAAAAGACGTGAAAAATGTTAAGAAAGTTCAGGAAGTTTCTCTAAATTTTCTTACTCTAAAGTTGCTTAAGCACAGTTTTTAATTGTTTTTCGTATTTTTAAAATTGAATATTTTTTGAGCAATATTTGCAAATGATAACTTTTTTACGAATTCACGACTCCGTAGAACTGGAAAAATGCAATGCATTAGAAGATCGAGAATTCTGTTACGGACTTGATAAAACTTGGTTACTGGATTATTATTGAAATTAAGAACTTCTTTTAATGTGATGTTTAAATGAAATTCTCAATTAATTGAAATTTTAACATTTCGTGTCTGGTTTTGTATATCGTGACGTTATATTATGTCGTCACCAAGTTGATAGCATAAAAGAAATATCATCAAAGTATATTGGAAAATATTTTTCTCCAATTTTTCAGTGTGTGGCATACGACTATAATTCGCAAAGCAGTTGCCGTATTTTCCACTGTTTTACGTACAAAAAGTGACCAATACTTTTTCACTTTCGCTCTTTTTTCCCCACAAGTAGGAAAAATTGTACTTTTTATTTAAGTGGAAAAATCAGTCTCTTTTCACGCGCAAAATAGTGAAAAACCGTCACTTTTTCGAGAATCATAAAAAAAAAAACAGTTTTCGGAATAATTAGATGATGGTGCTTTCTGTAATTGAGTTGATGACGACAGTGGATGACGTTGGTTCGCTGAAGATGCATCAGATTATAGGAATGACACGTTGGAATTCCGTTTAAATGACTAAAACTGTCTACAGAGGATCAGGTTTTTTTTTTTTGTCAATCTGGGAAATCAATAATTGGAACCTGCCATTTAGTGTCTGGCGGAATGTTCGGTTTTTCGAGACTTCACTGAATGCAAATCTAACATTCGTCTTCCGGCCCCTCTTATTATTAACTCCTTTAATTCTGAACCTTATAAAATTTCCAAAAACCTTATAAGATTCCATAAGATTATTCATTCCTTTTAAGGCACCTTATGCAAACCTTATAACTTCGCCGCCATATGACGGTCGAAATGGCCATGCTTCAGTAAATTTTCTTTGACAGTACTCAATTCTCTATTAGCAATTTCTTTTTCTTTATTTTACTGTATTTCGAATACCATAATGTCGTTTTTTTCTATTTTGATCGTATTTTTAAATTTTCGAAACGATAAATTCGGAAAATTGTTACGATTCGAAAAGTATCATCAAGCTTCACAGTATGCCGAATCATAGAATAAAAAATGTCTCCCACTGAGTAAATTGTATTGTAATAGCATTGTTCGCGAAAAAATAGATTAGAAATACCTAATTACAAGAATGAAGATTTTACCAAAATTTCGTATGTGTTGCCAGGAAAGTCCGCCGAGTTTTCAACAGGCGACGGAAAAGAAAAGTCAATGAGAAGGAAATTTTCAACCGCGCGACGTTTTCTTGTTATTTCGATCGTGAAAAATGTCGCGTGATGCACATTCCACAGAAATTTTTGTTCTTCGTCCGCATTTACAGTTCCTGAACATGCATGTTGTGGCCCGGTATTCCAAAAAAATCAATGTGTAATTATGTATTATTTGTTGTTTCTCAATTGTGTAATAATGTTTCATAGACGTTTGTACATGGGCAAAAACATTATTGAAAGTTGCCGCGCTTCTGAAACTTCTGAAATACAGGACCAAGGTTTTTCGACAGCTTAATTACGTTAGGAGCAATCCATTCGACAGTATGCATACAACAAAATAAGGCATTTCCAACTTACATTTTCGCCATTGCTCGAACCTGTTAGTTTTAAAACATTTACACATTTACGTAAATTTCGATACGCGTGGAAATTTTTCTATTGCGAAGACTGATAAATTAGTTTGAGCAGTGTTGATTGTATTTTATTAACGTTGATACCAATTAATGTAAGGAATTTATGAATTAGATTTAGGTACTGTACCGAACGTCAAATTAAAAACTTGCGCAATAATCTATGTTTTATTTATGCACTCGTTCAACAACGTACGTTGATTTTATAATGTAACATTATTGCAAAAAGGTGTAAATAAATTTTGTTGCAAGCATGGTTTCGAAATTTGTGTTATTATGGAAAATTTTTAATTATTGGGAAATTTGCGAAAATTCTCGCTAAACTTTACTTGGTCAGCTGGGGTGCTAGTTACTAATTATTTCATTGTTCATGGCCTTGGGCCACTTGAACAGCGATTCAGAAAGTAGATCAAAATGATCAGTAACTTTCACTATCTGATCGAACGTCTTGTGTATTTGCACCGCAAACACGCGTGACGCTCTTTTTTCCCATCGTAAAAAAACACGAACAGCTATCAAGATTGCCTCAATATTACGATTTATTTTACGTAATCTTACATAGCGACAGTTACGTAGTGACAAATTTTTCTTTACACACTTAAACAACTTGGACGAGATTTTGTACGCAAAACTTATTCGGGTGGGTTGTTTTTTCGTCGCGCGCTTACATCTTAAATCTAAAAAATTTGCTATCTGATTGTACGAGGCGTTTCGAAGTAAATAAACGTTTGCTTTATAAAATATACCTCTCATGTTACAAAATAGAAATATATTCAGCTGTACAAAAAATTTCCGTTGCGCATCCTTTACTTCCGTCAACGAAAAAAAAGCAACTGCGGGTGTGTTTTGTTCCAAATTTCGTACAGTTACGTATGGAACAAAATAAAAATCCGAGGGTTTCGTTGTCAATTCGTACGTATGAATACTCAGCGAGACGATGTTTTTTTCCGTATCACAAGTCGCTTTTTGCTGCCCTGAAAGATTTGTTGGAAAACGCGTGGAAGAGTATCACACTATTTTTAGTACTGTTGAGAAAATATATCGTTATTCCATGATCGGCCCATTCGGCAGTCGCCCACAAATATTCTTTTTTTTTTTTTATTATTAATTGTAGCTTTTGTGCAATTTTCGTAATTACCTCAATTTGATATCGAGAACGGCATCAGTAGTATCAGAAACATTAATCGAAAAACAAAAACATGTTACTTTTTTTTCAAGTTATGCAACTTTTATTGATGTTCTCTTATCAAAATCAAAACGAAAACACAAAAAAAACGTTACATTGAATTCGTACATCATTACCTCAAAATATGCATCTTATGGAATATATTTTCGAAACTTTTATTCGAATTCATTTTGCGTCGAGTAATTCATCGAGGACTCCTCGCCATAAAGTAATTCTAAATTTCTTGCTTCCTTAAGAATACAACGCATTTCTAAATTATTCTTGAAAGGTAGAATATAAGTCTGTGTTTCTGTGTCTCTCCGATAGTATCGCAATATCAATTACACTAGGCGAACAATATCAAGCGTCGATCACATCTGGAGCAAACAATAGATGCACATATAAACTCGTTTCTTCAATCTTCGTTGAAATATATTAAATTTCTACAAAATTGTGAAAATATATTTTAAAATTAGTTCGATCAACGCGCGGTATTTGTACCATCACGCGATCACAAACTATATAGTTGCAGCGAGTAATCGCGTCTTGTTACAATGACAAAATTACATTAACCAATCAGGACCATATGTGCAATACTACATAATATGATCAAGACTAAAGTCGTAAACATTTCAAATCTTTAACACGAGCGTCCGTGCGGTATAAACAAAATGGCGAATCGCGAAATTTCTCGACGATGCGTAGAACTTTTTTTTTATTTTTATTTTTTTTCACAAACAGTTGTTTGTTGGACCACTCATTCTTGAAACAATACAAAAAGTACGACTTATCATCAAAGACGTATGACTAGTCGTAGTCGTTCGCGCGTACGTTGGATTGTGTGGATTGCTTAAAAGAAGGCGGCGACTTGTTCGCACTCGATCAAAAAGATGATTTTCCGAGTATAGTGTCTTTTATAGCCTTTACGTATTGCGCGGGTACCCAATATATCCAGTATCTGGACGCTTCCGTGGTTCCCATCTGCAATCCCTGCAAACGAAAATAGTTCATTTGAGGATACATGTTTGTATTTTTGCCTCCCTACATTCAAATTTTCAAGTGTTCCATGAATGGGCACATTACCTCTTATACTTATTCATTCTTCAGTCACGAATAATAGAATCAAAAATTACAAAATCAATATGAAATCGAATTTTTTTTCACCGAAGAAGTATTTTCCGCAGTGCAGTATATTTTATCGTTTTATCATTGCATTTTTTTCATAACAAAAAGCTGTATTTTCGTAGCGTTTTTTGAAAAGATCTCTAAGCAGTATGGAAAACCTACCATAATATGGTATTCTGGATGATCATGTATTGGTTCGGTGTGGACACCTTTTATCGATGTCATGTTGACCTTTTCCGTGCTTTCCTTGGTACTTATCCAAAGTTCGTCCAGCTCCAATTTGAAAGTCAGTCGGACTTTTCCGCCGTTTTTGTTGAGCATACCAGATAATGGGAAGCCAGGCAGTAAATACTGAATAAAAAGGGTGGAATTAAGACAGTATATTATGCTACGATGTGAAAAAGCGATCAATTGTTAATGGGAGTGCAGTTGAAAAATGAAAAATAATGTTGTTTTTTCCTCTGTTTTCAGTGTAAAAAGTGACCGAGTTTTATAAGTGAAAAATTTTACTTACTGGACAGTTCAATATTCCGGGCATCGCATCTTCTGGTACACCTTTGTCCAATACTTTGCGGTGATTTTTTTGCTTTGAAAGAGGCTCGTTATTAGCTGCCGCCGTGGCCTCCTCAGCCAGCTCTTGTTGAGTTGGAACCGTCAAAGACAAAATGTCTTTCAATTGCGACCCAACAATCATCACTTTCGCACCTACGACAACACATAAATTAAAATTAAATCTCTTTGTTGTACAAATGTATATTGATGTACGAAGATAAAGACAGGACACATTGTATATCGTATATTACAACATTAAAGGAAAAACAGCGAATCGCAAAAATGCATGTTTAAGAGACAATGTCACATCTGATAGATTCAAATTTGAATAATAAAAACGTTCTTTTAATTTTAATAATTGATATAAAAAGAACGCAACTTTTGATGTCTTTCAACTTTTGAATTTCTCAAATTTGCAGATCAGAATGCCTAAATTTCTAGATTTTAAAGTTTGAATTATAACATGTTTGGATTATACAAATTGAATTCTTCAGTTTTCCAGTACGTGAGTACTCTATTTTAAATATCCTGATTCCAAAAGGAATTCGAGGATTTGAATTCGAGGAGCCCTCAAATGTCGCTTTTCCTCATTAATATTCATAACACTGCCAGTAACCGATCCACCAATAATCAATGCAGAGGTGTATTAAACTTTGTACAACAAACGTAAGATTTTTTGACAATCAAATGAGTCTTTTGTTTGATTTTTCAAACGCAATTACCATTCGTTACGCCAAGACTTTTCAGTGTCTGATCGTCTTTGGCTAAACCCTTGATCATAACTTTCTGCATCGACTGTGGCACGGAAATGATATTTTCCAGGTAAGCTTTCAAATTAAAAACCGTTCCGTCCGCAGGAAAATTAACGTTGATTTTTTGCTTGTTGTAAATAACTTTGAATTCTATATTTTCCTTAGGGCTCGCAGTTTTTTCCTGCTCATTGTTCTTCATGTCCTTTGAATCCTTGGCGATTTCCTTGGATATCGAATTTGCTAGTAAATCCGGACAAGGCGAAGGCGCACAACGGTTGTCATTGCTATCGTTGTTTGTACCTTCTAACATTTTAGCAAAATGAGCGAGGATTTAAAATTTTCTTACCTAACGTAACCTGACCTAAGGCAAGACGTTTGAATTTCAAATGATGCAAACCCAAATCTTCAAACTGAATTTCATTAATGCTTTCATTTTAAAAGTCAACTTGAATAATAAAATATATAAATTCATTTACAAAAATTTGATGACTAACCAGAATATTGACAAAAATTTCCCTCCCCTGTATTAAACACCATTTCTCGGTCCTCGCAAACTCAACTGAATAATCGAAACATAAGAACTACAAATGTAGAACTTGAAGATTACAAATACTACGTTTTGGTTAGACAGAACATTTTAAATAAAGGACGACTCGGGCGGATTGAGACTATAAATGACACGTTTTCAAAAATAAGGACCTTCACTACAGCTATTAGATCCATTAATAACCATTCGAAAACAAAACTTCTCTTTTCAGGAAGCGACGTGAGAGGTTAGGGTGATGAGTTTGTTTTTTTTACGAAATTAGCACAGTTGCAAGTATAGTTACGAATGGAGAAATAAGTCATCTGTTGAAAATGCGAACACGTAAATTGGAAAATTTTAGAAAAGTGCAAATGCTTCGCCTCATATGAAAAAATTTTACGCTATAGCGAAAAGAACATTCGGAAAAATAAGGGTTCTGTTGTCGCGGATGAAAACGCGCCGAACGGGACGTAGCTGAGATTCTTAAGAATAGTTTCTTAAAAAAAAATTTGTCATTTACTTACCTACGTACTCCATGATTGTTGGTGATTATTATTGACAATGTTGACGTTATTGTTGACAATTCACAAATGATGATATATATATCTCTAATCTCATGTGCTGTACCGTGTACGCGGTGTACGCCACATTTTAACACAATGGACTACGACTTTATTATTACTACTGGCAGCTACTGGCTTCGACGCCTTCGACGGCTTCGACTCGTTTTTTTCGCCAAGCAAAAGTCGAGCGCTGATTGGCTATCTTCACTTTCTAATAACTTTGTCAATTTTGCAAATTCAAAAAATGGCAAAGGAAAAATCGACTTGTGATTGTGAAAGAAATCTATATGGTATTACGGTTTTCGATTACAGTGATTTTGTAACACCCTGTATAATGACTAGTGACCGAGAAAAGTCGCCAGCCAAATTTGCCTTTCGTCGACGACGCCAACGGGATTGGTTGATGATACACAATGTTTGAAGGCGCGAAAATGTGAAAAAATTGTAATTATCATTTGAAGTGTATAATTGAAGTATTAACATCATAAACGTTCAATTATTAAAATGGATGAATAATTAACTGCTGTTACTCAAGTCACAGAAATCGTAAATGGACAATATAGATTGGATTTTGCATATTTTTGAATAACATGAGTTGAAAAATTCCGGAAGTTGAAATCACCATCGCAAAATTGGGATGTGTATTCGCCTGTCTTCGCCAAAAGCTTTGAAAAATCACCCAATATTGCGAGGAAAATCGCCAAGCCTGACAACCCTGTCTCCTGGTATTTTCAAATTTTTTATTATCTGTCGAACTTGGAACTAAAGGTGTTAAATAAAATAAAATGAATAGAAATAAATAATCTGTAATGTTTCTCTCTGCACTAATAACTTACAAGGCAAATTTTCACTTACCTAATATTACAAACTATTTCAACTAAATAATAAGACGTAAAATACATTCGTACTGATTCATTCGTGAAGCTCGACAAATCCACAAGAGATTTAAACATTTAAATACACATAAAGTCATCAATTTACACTGTTATTTCACAAAACCTTGTTTCTATAAAAGAATAATATTTCATTTAAAAAAGTTCTTAAATAAAAAAAACTTTTCTCGAAATGTATGTTCATCAAGAAAAAAATTCAAATTGTCTAATATCGCGATTTCTGGAATTGAAGGCTTCAATGTTGAAATTTGCCGATTCAAAACATTTGAATAGTTCTAGAAAATAGACATTTTTCCATCGGCAGTTTGACCACCATAGTCGAATTGTCTTTTTCGTAGTGTATTTTAACTTTGACATTTTAATTTCGCATTAAAATTGACAAGTATGGAAAAAGTGCTGATTTTTTAAAATTTGGGAAGTTATATTTTCTTAATTCAAGTACTTATACTTGATGTAATTCATAATTTCTATATTCCAAATTTTCAATTTTATCGGCCCAAAATATATTATACTTTTTCCAAATAATATCATACATTAGTCGAGAAAATGCTAATAATTCATCAAGTGCACGGAGCGAAAAACTAAGCTCACAAACAATGATGCTTCATGATTTTTGAGCGTAGAATTTTTCTATGCTTTCAAAGCATGAAATGCTACCATCCTTTATAATTTTGACTTTCCTCTCTGCATATAAGCTACTTATTCTTTTTCCTTCAATAACTCACAATCATTTCCTTATCAGATAACAGACTCTGTTTTTACAACAGCCAAAAATTGTTATAAAACCACCAATTTTCTAAAACGAACTTCGAAGCAAATACAAATTATTACAACTGGAGAGGCAACACATAAAGTCTGTTCAAAAATCAGTCTGGTGCCGTAAGAATACTGTCTGATTCCACGAAACTTTCGCCGTCATTCATGATCAGCGAAGTGCTCATTAATGGAACTAAATTTTCTGACGCGTTGCTAAATGGGTAAAAACTGTCTATCCGAAGAGCGTCTACAACTGCGTCGTTTTCACTCATTGACGTTTTGCCATCTCCGCTCATTCTCCGATGTAGTTGATCGATATCGCTCTGCAGAGCCCTCGCAAAAAGTTCTGCCTGATTTTTACCTCCGCTGCGAACAGCCAGTGGCGGGATCCATCGAAAGTAACACTGCGACCAAAGCTCCAAATGCGGAATGCCCCAGAGTGGCTTGGCATAGGAATTTTTGGATCTGGAATTCGCGGAGATACTTTTGGGGTCGAAAAGTGGATTGTAGAAGAGTGATATGTCTTGTTCTTCAAATTGTTCGTGCCAATTCCAGACACTGCGAAGCACTAGAGGGTTGGACTCGTCCTAGGGAATTCAAAAACAAAAAATTTTGTCAGCACGTGTTTTTATTATACAAAGCGACATTTTATGTATGCATAATTCAATACAAAGGTAATATTAATTTTCTAGCTTTTTAAATGTTAAAAACAGGTAATTTTCAAAATATCTATAACTTATGATAAAACTCACAATTTTGAGGGTTCTTGGATATTTCGATAATATCCTTTGCGATATGAGTTATGCTAACCTTTGCTGCAGAAACTCTGTCTTTATCGCAGTTGAAGAGGAAAGTGTCAAAAATAGGAATATGAGCAGTGTCCCATAAAGTTGTTAAATACGTTTCCGTAAACTCAAACTTCGTGGGAAATTGCTGGCACAGTTGCCAAACGCAGTCCAAAAATAGAAGGAACAAAGGTGCCTAAAAAAAATCCATGAACCAGTATAAAGATAGCACAAAAATGTCGAAGTTGTTCAACATTTTTAGATACATGCAACTCGCGATGCAATAATAAAAATCATTTATTCTTACTTTTTGAACTTCAGAATCATTTTTTATATGCCCTAATCGATCACAAAATGGGTGTCCGGCAGCGACCCACTCTTTCTGAATCAACGATTGAAGCCCGTGTATGGTCCTAAAATGCGGATCCAACAATAACTGCACTAAACTCGAGATGATGCAACAAATGTCTCTGCCAGCTCCTTCTACGAAAGTACAGAACATAAAATTTTTCCTTGTCGGAAACTTCAACGTTTCAAGTTAAAATCAGCGTGAATTTGCGAGTAACGAACCTTGCAAAATCACGGAACTCCCCGAATTCAGATGATCGCTCGCCTCGACAGCTTTTTGCAAACAGTGAGAAACATGTTTGAGCCACTTTGTACTCTCCAGAGAAGAATAAAAATTGTTGTCCTGGATCCAAAATTGTCTTATATTCTCTGAAAAACCACGGATTACAAGAATCTATCAAAAAAACATTTCTTTGTAATTGACACAGAATCTGAACTGAGACAGACAAAAAAATGTGAAATTACGAAAAAAATTCAAAATTTTCGAGCTTTTGGAATTTTGTCTAGAAAAACGTAAATTTTAATAATAGTTTCGACTGAAAAATGCAGAAAACAATATTTTGCGAATAAAAAACATTTGAAATTTGAACGTAGACTATACGCATTCAAATCGTTCTCTGAAAACCTCATAATATCGCGTTTTATTTCGAGTGGTCATGACGTCACTTCGTTGGTCACTCGATTTTGGTTCATCATTTTGTGAGTGGTTCTGTTTTTATCGCGTAACCACCTAATTGACGTCACGGCCAATTATTAAGAGAAAACGCGGTTATATCGTTTACTATGGAGCGTTTGAACAAGAAGTTTTATTTTCGTAAAAAGACCGATGTGAATGCGAAAATTGTGCATACCTGGTGAGCACAAAGACACGAATTTCACAAACCCAGATGCCACCGCTTTCACGCCAATGTCTTTGTTCAATTCTATGATAATTGGCGGATCCTTGCGAGGATGGCTGTTTCGAATATTTTCTATCATAATATTTTCTTGGGTTCTTTCTGTCAGGGAGGGCGAGAGTTCCGACATTTTTACGAGCGCGGCGCCTTGTTCATTCGACCAGGACCAAATTGGCGGACGGTTATCTTGGAAGTGTCTAGCTGCACATATCAATTGTGAATCCGTGACTGACGCTGGCACTATTATAAACTCTGGTAGACTGAAAAAAAAGTCGATGCACAAAAATCCTTATAAAATCTACAAATTCCTTGTAAGAATTTGATTTCTCATGTATCAAAAATATTTTGAATATATCTCATATATTATACATTAAACATTTTTCCCTATGAGATGATCAAAAAATCCTCAAAAGGTTTTTGAGGAATGAGTCAGCCTTATAAGGTTCACCAAAATTAACATAAGGAAAAAACTCTGACAGTTAAGACCATTCAAGACGACTTTTATTGAAAGTTGTCGATTTTTCAGAAAAAAGACTAACATTTTCTTCATTAACTCTCAATAACTATTTTCGAAATTGAACTCCAAGATCATCAATTAAGAATAATCAAAATTTTGGAATGAATTTACTAGACACAAGAAGAGTTCATGAAATCGCTCTATTTTTATTTTTTGATAACATCGAGGTATAATGGAATCGTGTTTGTCGAGTTTTTCCTTACCTTCGAGACATATAAAATTTTTCATTAGCTCTAGAAAGACGCCAGCTCTTTTTTGTTTGGCTACTGGTGCGAATTGTACGATCAAGTTCTTGCTGCCAATCGGAAATGTTGTAAAAGAGTTTCACTCCTTTGTCTACTATGCTGTAATTTGTTTCCCTGAAAAATTTGTATATATTTTAAATTTTCACATTACATGAAACACATCATAGTTATAGAGAGGTAGAAAATTAGTCACTTGGTTAGTCAAAAAAGCTATTATAATTATTTCAAAAAGTAAAAAGCCTCTTGAAAAAATGTAATCACGTCAATAAATAATTTAATAAAATCATTTAATTGATGTTTTTCAAACAGCTGTAAGAATCGAATCTGGTGGTTATGAGGTTTTGATAAATTCAATGTTTGAAATCCAACATCGTAGCTTTTTCAATTTGAATCAATGAAGCCTTTTCCTGTAATTGTCTTGTACTGTTTGGCATAATTTTTGAATGAATAGTTAAATAGATAAGCAAAGTATTCAATTTTATATAAGATTTTGGAGACATTCGTTTCATAATAGAAAGGAGCAATGTTTAACCTGTAATCGTATCCAAACAAAAGTTGATGTCGACTAGGAAATGCATGGTGAAGTAGCGCTATTAAAAGCATCTTCACAGATTTTGCTGGTGAAAATTTGAAACTGAAAGTCCACGTTCTCATATTCTGAAAAATATTGTAATTTAATCATTTCTTGGCCAGTGAAGAACTTGTAGAAATTTTCAAAAATTTTTTTTATAATTTGGTACAATAACGTTAAAGTAAAATATAAATTTTGTATTGTTTTCGTAAAAACGTACTGAAGCAATATTCATTTTCAACTCTCGCAAAATTTGTAGTTTTAAGTGTAAACAGTGACGTCAGTCATCAATTTTTCCAGTTGTATAAAAATTTACTTTCTACCTTTCTGATTTTTTTTAAATCAAAAAGTTTCTTCATTTTGAAAATCGCGAGAATATATTGAATATAACTTTCAATTAACAAGTTATTCTCTTTGAATCACCATAAAATTATGATTTGTTTTTTTCTTATTGGATCAACTTTAGAAACATCTTTTCATTCTAAAAGAAATGTCACCTTGCAAACAATGAAAATGTCCTTAATTTTGGATGGAAAAACAGTTCCGGGAGCAAGTTTCCTCTTTTTATCGCCTGCCAAAAGATAAACAGCGTCGATGTTGGACAAGCAAGTGTCGGTGTGAGCGAACAAATAATTTTCTTGTCTTCGCTTGAAATCCTGAACAAAAAAGCCCTCAAATTACAATACAAATATGTAAACAATAAATAAAAATGGTAAAATTTTTATCACTTCTCCATTGGAAGTTCTCGAAGTATTGAAGTCACTGGAACTTTCAGCAGTCACAAAACTGAGTTTGAAATTCGTGACGCACAAAGCACCGGAAATTCCTTGCGTCATATCACTGACAGGTGAAAACATTAGAACATTTGGTGTTTTGGCTGTGCAAACTTCGCCTGGCAAAAGTTTTAAATTGTTTTCACAGAGAAGAGAGTCGTCGCGGCCCAGGTCAAGATTCTGCAAAATAAAAATAAATTACCCATGGTTAAGTATGGTACTTTCACAAAAAATTTATTTATAAAAATGTAAATGTTGATGAGTTTTCAACTCAACAAATCAAATATGACAACATCAACAAAGTATACACAAACAATTCATAATAAATCCAAAAAATGTAAAGATTTTCAAAATTAAGTATATCATATTTTGCAAAACTATTATGATTTTTCTATTCTTCGAACTTAAACTTTACTGAACTAATATATTATTCGTATTAATAAAAGCGAATGTCATAAAATAATTTTTTTTCTTAATAAAAACAAAATTTCAAATGTCTGAAATCTGAAACTATGCGAAATTTGATCCTAATCCCAAACACAGATAAGATAAAACCGAAGGCCATAAAAAAGAGGCGTTAAATGAAGTAAGTGCATTGTTAAAAAAGACGAATACCAAAAATTACATACACTGCAAACTGTAATCAATTGCGAAGTATAAAAATAATGTGAATTTACCTGTAATTCATTTTCGTCGAAATCGATGTAGCTTATGAAATTGTTGCCATTCTTTCCTTCCATGATTCGCGGATTTCGATTATTGATAATAAATAAATAAGCGAAAATCACACCATTTCACATTAGCTGAATTACCTTGACAAGTCAGTTATTTTGAATCGTTTGTTTTAAATGGCCGTATTCTAAATTTTTAGAAACTGACATCTTGATGTTACGCTCGGGAATGAGAACTATTGCACGACCAAAAAATTTGACGATTAGACACGTAATTCAAAAGTCAAACGTAATTTGACAATTATTGTAAGACATTGGTGGACATTGGCTAAAAAAATTAGCCAGATTAAAAAAAGAAATCTCCAAACTGAGTCCAAACTTACAAACACTAACGAAGCTGAACGAAACCAGCAACGCTTTAAGGCTTGTTTACACTGTTCACTTCACATTGTGTGTGATTTATATTGACTTACACAAAGTCGATAAACATATCGAATGGGCTCGATAGAATTCAAATGTCGACTCATGTACTTAACATCCGTCTGACATTCTGACTACGAATCGTAATTCGTAATTCTGACATTTCTTAACGGAAAAAAGTAAATTTCGAAAAGTAGTCGCGGTGATACCGCGAACTGCCGCGAACCTATTGGCGGCAAGGGTCCCAAGAAACGCAAACCTGTCTTAAATGCGTAATTTTAACTGTCCACGCAAAAAATTGCCATCTCTGAAAGACGTGTCAGTTTCCGTCTTTTCGTTATAAAATACGTATATAAGAGCGGGAATTGGCCGCTATTTTTCGTGTCAAACCGTACTAAAATGCGGTTCACATAACGCTCTTAAAATCGAACCGGAAGCTTATTTAACCGCTCGTGAGAAAATATTTTGGAGTGAGAATAAAATACGGATTGAGAGACGATATTAGAAGGACAATTTTTAGATTATACACGTGTGAACGATTTCCCCTGCTGTAAAAATCCAATTACATTTCCCAATTCCTATGTACTTCGGTTTTGTTAATGTCGGCAATTAAATTATATATTGTTCGATAGTATGAATTAAATTCGTAAATTGAAAAAAAAAATTTACCTCTGGTCGAACTAGAAACCTGACTTGTCCGTTTGACAAGTCAGGACTTTAGGATGGTGGCCAATCATCCATTTAATGACAGGGCGTAAGGAATCTACATCCTTGATAAGATTTTGCAGTCGCAACGACATGTGTTTAAAATCGTCATAATGTGACAATAATATATAAATATGCAACAAATAAATAAAAACGAATAATTTGAACATCGTATGAATATCTAAACGTGACGAATATATTGAGAACTAATTGTGATTTTAGCTTTCAATCCATCCATCCATTTATTTTCATAGCCGGAATACGTAAAAGGTTTCGTCGTGTTGATTTCCCACAT
Organism: Platygaster equestris; assembly: GCA_030522785.1. Classification (NCBI taxonomy): domain Eukaryota; kingdom Metazoa; phylum Arthropoda; class Insecta; order Hymenoptera; family Platygastridae; genus Platygaster; species Platygaster equestris. Next base: position 25,944 of record JAPYZK010000198.1, read on the forward strand.
TGCTGCTCCATGATTTAGTACGTTTGAACGATTTCCAACCCAACTGAAATTTTTGACAAAGATGTAGATTTCTCAGCCCCTGTGGCTAAATGGGTAATTGGCCACCATCTCATGATCCTGACTCATCACACGGGCGACGGAGGTTTGAGCCTGACTGAAGACATATATATATATATATATTTTTTTTTTTTTGAATTTTAGTCACACTATTGAACTATAAATTATTTAATTGCCGATTCTAACAAAACTTAAGTACATAAAAATTTTTAAATCCAATCGGATTTTTTCAACAGGGGAAATCGTTCACACGCGTAAAATCTAAAAATTGTCCTTCTTATATTGTTGCTCAACCCGTATTTTATTCTGGCTCCGAAATATTTTCTCACGCGCGGTTAAATACGCTCCCGGTTTGATTTTAAAAGCATTATGTTGACCGTATTTTAGCACGGTTTGGCACGAAAAATAGAGGCCAATTCCCGCTCTTAAATACGGATTTTATACCGGAAAGACGGAAAACGACACGTATTTAAGAGACGGAAGTTTTTTGCGAGGACAGTGAAAAATACGCATTTAAGACAGGTTTGTGTTTCTTGGGGTCGGTGTTCGTTCGACGAATTTTTCGCGATCGTCAAAGTGCGATGGATATGTTTTATGCGTCGATTTTGCTCAAATTTGGCGAATAGCGAAATGCGCCCGAGTTGTTTCGAATTTACTGTTTCCGAAGAAAACAAAGATGGGCTGGACATTGAAAAATGGGATTCTGGGTAAGTTGGCATACAAAGTTATAAATTAACCCGCGCTTTATGCCGAATTATAAAAATGCGCGATTTTGGAAATCGATCGATTTTTCATGGTGTACACATACGTAGATTCCGTCAGAAAGAATTTGAAACCAATGTCGATATTTATTTCATTTTATTCGCTCACGTTTATACGCAGTTTATAATATCATTTTCAAGCTTGAAATTTCGAAAAACCTGCCTATAGCGGTTGGTAAATGCGGCTATGTATATATATATAGCATCTATAAGTTATTTATGAAAAAAATGAGCGTCGAATTGTCGAATTCGATGATGTACTGGCTGGACATTGAATCCGTGGAATTCCGAGGATCCACGAAATTTTTAAAAATGTTTAAAAAGTTATGATTTTTACCTAATTTTTATTTTTTGTATGGTTGATGTAGCAAATTGAGAATTAATATGAAAAAAATCCGTTTTGCACAGTTTTGGCAGTTAATTGGCAATCGAGTTTATTGTAATACCGAACTCGGAAGTTTATAATCACTTAATTATAGGGAACAATCGAACCAATAAAGATTTTATCAAAATAATTTACAAAAATACTCAGTAATTTTTATTAACAATGTATAACTTGTTTTCTTATATATATCAACAGCGCGATGAATCGCCATTCGCTACTCTTTACTATATTTACATTTCAAATTTTGTGGGTAAAAACAGTGCGCCTTGTAATATGACAATCATTATTGCACGTAAAAACTATTTATAAATGATCAAAACGTTCTAAAGTAAAATAGTTCTTCAGAGGAAGGGTTTTCATGATATGTCCTCTATGCGGTTTTTGATACAACGTCCGACCAGTAAGTTTCATAGTTTTTCAAGATTGTTCCACTGAAACAAAAAAGCCATTGTGGTATTATAGCCGTTATGAAAATGTTCACCATTATGGAAAATGGTGTAACGTGTTATTAAATTCCCCATCGAACAAACTCTGGACCTCAAATTAAACTCCCAATTTCAAAGTTTTTTGGAACCTTCAACATTGGAGCTGACCCTCAATTCAAGTCTCAACCCTGAAACTTTGTGTTATGGAATTTCCAATTACGTTTCTAGTGAACATTTCTAGTAATACACCATAATGAAAATTGGGTCAGAATTTTCCAACGTTTTTTTTTCTAGACGTGAATATACCATTTACGTAAATGGTAGAGTTTAAACACGGTTGAAGTTAAGGATTTTTCCAACAAGAATAATATGGGTTGAATAAACAATTTAAGCAATCTAAATGGATAACATGTCATAGATTGATAGTTACGTGAAGTAAACTTTGCCAGCGGCGTTTTGAGGAGCATTCCAAACAAGATTAGCTTGTTGTTTTTCACGGGGATCCGCATGGGTTACAGCGCTACACTCATTGTGAATCTTTGTATTTGCAGTATTGCCCCACGAACCGATCCATTTGTTTGTATTCGCATCTCTAGCTTGAATGAAGAATCCTTGGAAATTGCCTTGGATTTTTACTGCAATTTGGAAATATTCAAACATTATTTTTATCATTCTCTCTTAATCGAAAAAAAAAACTTACAATAAATGTAACGCGCGCGGCTATAAATATTATACATTCTACGGAAAATCTATGACAAATTTTTTCATGCACATGTATTATGATTTTCCCATTTATCTTAAAATAACAACTCTATGGTGAATTTTCCATAGATATGTTGTTGGACAATCATGCGATTTATGATAAATTTTTGGGATGCAATGGTTTTCGCTAATATGAATAACATTCTGTATTTTCGTTGATACGTGACAAAAACATGTTTATGCATTAAACCATTAAACTGTGTTGTCACCTACTTAATTCCGAAAGTGACGAAAACAATAAGATATTTGTCGTCGTTAAATTGTTTTCGCCACCTAGTTATAGTTTATTTCGTGTATAGCAGTGTATAGCTCAAAACCATTGTAAGAAGAGAAGTGAGTAGAGTTTCGAAGTGATCAGCTCTCGGAGTAATAAACTACACTGAAAAACGCTAATCACTACGGTAAAGATAAATCTTTCAAGCAACGACTGAAGTTGCTACTGGAACGATTAATATCGTTGCTTGAGAGATTTATTGTTACCATAGCGATTAACGGTTTCAGTGTAGCGTAAACCCAAAGTCTCGCATATTTATTCTCGCGTAATACAACAATGTATAGGAACTACAGAATTTGTCCTGTACGTTGGTATTAAAACAAATCTGTTCAAACATACCCTACATAATTGCGACCAATTTCGAATTGAAATTCATTAATTTCAAATGTTATGCAATTTTTTATTGAAATTCATCAGCGTAACTAAAACAATAGAAAATTAAAATCGTCTTTTTTCTAATCGTTCCCATTAAATGTATACATAACAGTTTCAAGACATAAAACGTCCAATTCAAAGACCATAAATTTCTTAATCGTCGCACAAAGACAGCTGTAATTGTGTAATATATCAAGGTACGTAATGCTGATGTAACGCATAATTTGCATGATGTTAAAAACTGAGCAAAATGATGTCAAAACTTTCAGCAAGAAACCATCATTTAATTCTTTAGACCCTAAAGCCGCGCATAAATATTTCTCGAGTATTTTTCTTAGAGAGAACTTTCCATTAACGATTCCATTGCGAAATTTATCTTGCGCGTTCAAGGAGAACAGCAAGTTCATAAATGTCCAGCACCGGCAAGAGAGCTAGGCTACACTTATTTAGTGTTATTTTCTACTGAAAAAAATACTCGAGCGTGTCATGCTAACATGATTTTTCACATAAGATGCCTATACCTCCGTTCATTTCAATTACATATGAAAATAACAGCGGTGTTGCAAAACCTGTGAAATTATGTGCGTTTGATTTTTATTTATTCAACTTAAATAAATTTACTGGGAAGTTAGGCATTCGGATTAATTCTTACGATAAGGTATTAAAACTAAATAGACACGATATTGAACGCACCCAATCTAAATTGAACTTTTTTTTTATTGACTCGGCTATATTGCTACGTTCATCAATGCAATGAAAATAATTGTTGCTAGAAAAACCTACCATTTATTTTACTTCCCGGTTGATATTGGTTGCCCGACGCTATCAGTCTGTAAGGGTTGGTTGATGCTGGTTGCGGACGCGTCTATAATAGTACAGAAACATTCAACTCTTATAGAATTAGAATTTGGTATATACACTTATGAAAACTCATTGTCAACAATGAAATGAAAAAAAGGCCTGAAAAATGTATAAAACCCCTTTTTGAACCAAGAAAAATAATCGTAAATCACGGAAATTGTTCAATCAAATACTCGACATGAAATTAATGGAACTTTCAAAAATTTCGAATAAATGTTTATCATTCTAGAAAATTTTGGAAACTTCCAATCAACTTTCAAAATTCTTACGGTTCAAAAACGCTTCTCAAGACTTTATAATTTAACTAACAATTATTGTTGCACTGTGCAACAATACTGTCTTGTGCAACTTGCACAACAATCAGGAAAATATTGACAGTTTCCAGAATATTTATTTTTAATTTTTCGAAATGCTGTTAAATTCACATTTATTTCTGCAAATTCTCAAAATTACTGGAAAATCGTCAAATTAGATCAAAAAATTGTGAAAGAAACCGTTGGAATTTTTCTCTCGATACTAAAAAAAAATCTTAATAAAGTTCCAAAAGTCACAACTGTCAGCGACGATTAAATTTCGACGTATATTCTTCGATATAGTGTGTTCTTTACCTGAATTTTTTCGGTTTAAACAAGTTAACAAAAATGAAAAAAGCGAACACATCAGACTTCGATTTTTGCATCAAGAATAAACACTTTTTGAGTGACTCTAAATAAAATCATCAACTCACGAAACATATAAAAATAACCCAAAGTTGCACATAAAAATGTAATGTAATTCACCTGGCCATGATAGGGTTGGTTAACCCTCTCCTTAACGCACGTATCTACCGGGGCACCGTCCGGAAAAGCAGAAATAAGCGTGCAGACATTCAGTAATGCCAATACAAATAATGGAACAGCAATCATCTAATGATAAGAAAAATAAATTTTAACACTGGTTATCATTGAAAAAATGGGTATGAAAAGTTGTCGATAGACCTTGGTAGATAGAGGTTGCACTGGTGGTGAACAGTAATAAAATTAGGAGAATCAATTGAAAGATAGAAGGGAAAAAGTGAAGGCGCCGCTGAACTGCTATATCGCGATAGCGAGCTCGCGAGCGAATGGACTTGAATGGAATACTGGCTCGGATGGGAGCCGATGGCTGTAATATTCTTGTGAGAAACAGAGAAGGAATTCATCAATTCATTCCCCACCTGCAGGCTGGCCTTTAATTCCGCGAGATAGTTCGCAAACGCGATTTGTCATATTATCCATACTCTGTACAGTGGCGTAGATAGCTTTTTCTATTTCGAAATTTGAATATTCATAGTTTTCTCTTTACGAAAGGGCTTAAACTGGGAGTTTACTATACTTGAATGAGTTATGTCTGCAGCTGGTTGAACGCATTGATTTCTGAGTTCGTTGAGTAAAATTTTAGAGTGATTTCGTTCTTTTCGCCCAGCCATTCTATTTTACGTCTGTGAATTTCGAAACTCGAAATGTCGCAAAACCAGCGTACATCGGCTGCTAAATTGATCTGTAGCGTCCAGGGAAGTATGCTGGGTCCCACTTTTTATTTCCCCTATCGATTCCTCTACTCTTTACGAAGAAAATTAGCGTTCAATTGTTACTCTAACTGATTGCATGGCATTGCAACGTCAGATTCTGTGGAGGTCGACTTACGAATCGCTCGACGTCGAGTGACAGCTAAACTCCGTAATAATTATTCAGTTTTTGAACATTGCTCGATTTCATGCATTTTTTCTTGTTTTCCATATTTTCTGAGTTCATTGAGCCAAATTTTGTAGTGATTTTGTTTTATTTGCCCATTTCTCTTCGTCCGTGAATTTACACACTTTAAATATCTCAATGTCAAAATATAGCGGCTGCTAAATTGATCTGTAGCGTCCAGGGAAGTATGGTAAGTCTCATTTTTTATTTCTTCTATCGATTCCTCCACTTTTTCTGAAGAAAATGCACATTCAATCGTTATTATCACCGACTGCATTCCATTGCAACATCGGATTCTGTGGAGGTTGGCGTACGAATCGCTCGCCGTCGAATGACAGACTCCGTAATAATATTACTGGATTTTCGAACGTTGCTCGATTTCATGCATTTTTCTTTGTTTTCTATATTTTTTGAGTTCATTCAGCCGAATGTTGAAGAGATTTCGTTTTTTCCCCATTCTTCTTAATTCATTGCGCTCGATTTCAAGTTTTTTTTTGTTTTTCATATTTTCTGAGTTTATTCTCATTGTTTAACAATTGACTAATTGCTCAGGATTTTTTCTTGAGAAATTGGTCAATTTCCAATATTAATATTTTCTACAATGCATTTAAACATCAGTCCTTGAAATGTACGTATTCTATACTACTACTGTTTGACTGTTCATAAAGGTTCGTAAAACAGTCTGAATTAATTTCCCCGACTGCTTTAAAATCTTTTCAATTCAACTAATAAGACCCGAGGTGGATATGCAGACTGCAAGTTTCAAATGTATGTTTTACATTTCCTAGTACATCAAAAAATCACTCAATATTTGAGATGAAAACAGTCAGGAAAAATCCTAGATCCGCCACTGTCAATGCCCACTAAAGCTTTCACTACGTAGCGATCGGCTTTTAAATTCCTACGCCTTTTTGGAATAAACGCGATGCAGACTCGATCGTGTTCGAGTTTACATGGAATTGACACCAAATAAATTGCATGCACGTAATTGCAGTTTACGATTATTCAGAGAGCAATGTTTTTTTCAGTTGCAGGGGTGTAGTCATCATAGAGCTATGCGGAGAAGCTTCTCGACCTGTCCTCTTTTGACCTATCCCATTTCCAGTGCATATATTATAGATGGCAACACAGAAGTAGTCGCTCGGATTACGAAGGTAGATGGAAAGCTATAATTAAATTAATATCTTTTAAAGGTAACACCGAGCAATCGAATTTGGAAATTCTTGAAATTCAGGAATTCGAACCGAAAAATTTTTGTAAATTATTATTATTAATTATAATTATTATAATTATTATTAAAATAATAATAATAAATGAATTATTATTGATAGTCATATTAAATTTTGCAATGATAGGTTACGTAAATGATAATTCCAGAGAACGTAAAATTCATAAGCTTATGATCCGATTTTCGAAAATTCGGAATTCCGCGAAGTTTCGAATTAAGAGGTTTGAAATACTCGAAATTCGGGCATTGTTTATTGTATTTTATAAATTTGAATTAAAAAATTCTCGTATGTAATCAACAAATTGAAACGGAAAAATTTGAAATTTTGACTTAAAAAAAAATCATCAAATTTTGAGTTCTTAACAACAGGAAAATTGAAAAGTTGCGAATTTGGAAATTTCATCAACTTGAAGTCTAAATGAAAGATGAGGAATAAATTAATTTCACTATCTGCTGATTTTAGTCGAACCAACCAAAAATTTTTCGAACAAGAGATTTCAAAATTCGTCATATGAAAGTGAAAATTCACTTTCGAATTCCTATTCGAAAGTTTGACTAATTATTTGTGTGAAAACTTCGATCGATCTAAAGTTCAAGAATTTTCTCATGTGCATAATCTGAGGCTCGAACTTTTAAAAATGGAAAGAAAAGTTGAAAAAACAAATTTAAGAATTCAAAAATTATAAATTTACGTCAAGAAGAAAATGAGTTTGAGTTAAAAACTTCAAAAATTCACGATTATAATCGTATGATAATCAATTTATATACATTGAATGTATATAGCGAACAGAATATTTGCCAAAAAACGTTTACAAAATCGGAATCTTTGATCGGTTTATCGCATTCATAGAAAGTGAAAATTGATGTATTAGATATGCACTCGCTCCATTGCAATTGCTGTTTTATCATTAGGAGTTCCAAAAATAAAAAATCATTACAAGAAAATCACGTGAGGGAATGTTAAAAAAAATTGTTATAAATACTTGGAAAAATGTAATTAGGAGTTAGCTAGTTGGACTGACCTCGCGCAATAAAGCGGCTGCAGTCAATTCTTAGAAGCGATCGTTATACGTCAGACGAGTGTTTCATTGTTCTCCCTCGCTCATTGTAATTAAATAAAATGTCCCACGACAGAGAAAAATCTCAGAAAATCCCCAATCCAGGCAATAAAAACAGATTCAGGAAAACAAACCATTTTTCAACCTAGCTTTTCAATAAAATTCCTTATAGACGCTTTTTTTAGGAAAGTAAACAGTGACAAGAAAGTTTTTCCGCATATTCAGCAATTATCGGATTATTTAGGGAATTAAGATTTGCAATTTTCAAAATCTCCAAGTTCAGAAATTAGGATATTTCAATATTTCAGTCTGCATAATTTGTATACCTCGATAATTTGGGGACCAAAAGTTAAACTAGTTTGTGAATCGTAAAATGTGCATTTTGAATATTTGGAAATCAGAGCAGTTTTTCTATAGTTTGTAGCCCAACTGTTACTAAAACTTGGAAAATTTCACTGCGATTTTTGGTCTAAAAAGTCCTATTTTACCGAAAAATCCAATATATTTTAGTATTATTATTTCTTATAGATACCGAGATTTAAAATATTTATGAGCAATTGTAATTTTTCTTTTTTTTTGTAAGTCGCATTTTTACGAAAACTTTTCATGGGTAATTTGCAATTTTAGAGAGTGAAAAATTCTCTCTAGAGCTAATAAACCAAAAATTAAACTTTTTTCAGACAGTACGTCAACGGTTGATTTCCGATATGCTAAAAAAAAAAAGAAAAATCTACCAATGCATGCAAGTTTGAGTGATCGAGTCAAACAATAAAAAAACTTTCATAAAGAAATAACAATGCACATTTATTCCCATACACGTAACGTTACACACGACAGCAGTAATTTTATTGGGCGTTGAATACAGAGGTTCTTGTAGTTGTTGTTGAGTCGTCGTCATTAGTAGATTGATCCCTGTCATTCTGGATGACCTCGATAGCGGAAGGTCGCGGAAACCAGCCGCGAACTCGCGCCATTTTGTCTTCTTCCCCAAAAACTTGCGTTGTCTCCTTCTGCCCAAACAACCAGTGCCTGAAAAAAAGCGTTATTATCACGAGTTCAAATTTACCGAATTCGTTAACGATTACAACAAGATTCCAAAAGCAACGATAATCAATTATTTTTGAAAACAGAGTTCTAAAATATAAGTTTTTGTGAGTCTCACAATTTTGATTCTTAGAGAAATTTTTAAAATCTTCTGAGATCTTGCAATTCCTCATGAGATTTCATTTTCTCGTAAGGTCGGCTTTATGAAAATCTCATAAAATTCGTAATTTCTACAAAATTCACATTTTAAAAACCTTAGAAGAAAAAATTCATATACAAAAATTACCTCATAAGAATTTTTTTTCGATTTTATAAGGTCAACCTTATAATAATCGAGAATCCTATAAGATTGTTAAAAGACCGATCTTATGAGAAAGTGAAATCTTAGAAGGAATTTGGAAATCTTTCAAGATTTCTGAAATTCTTGAGTCAAAGTTATTAGGGAAATTAAATTGGCCTGGTTTTTTGAAGAGGGTAGAAATTGACTTTTTACCTTTGGTTTTTTTTTTTAATTATAATTTGTGAATCGTGCTGTTAATAATGAGTCGAGTAGAAAATAATTGGAAAAAATGAAATAAAAACGAACTTGCGCCATCGAGTGACTAGAACGACATCGCCGATGTCGAGTTTGATGCGCGATTCATCTGTGTATGGAGGGGAGCAAAGAACCTTAAGGCCGTAAGAGATCGGGAACCAAGATCCAGAGACGTTGGATATTATCCTATATTGGCGCGTGCGATTGCGTTTCTCCTTTTTCTGTGCCAATTGCTCGCGCTGAAACACAATTTCCCATTATTATATTATTTCGGAATTCCCTAAATGTTCCCAGTTTTCCAGGGCTTCGATATCTATTTTTCAAGACAACTTAGCACTGTTACGCAATGTCAATCATTTTTTATGATCATAAGTTGAAGGAACTGAGTTTCAAAATTCATATTTTCAGACTTGAAGTCTTGAAAATTTGAATTTGAAATCTTGAAAATTCGTATTCTTAAAAAAAATGGTGAACTTTACTTTTCAGTACGAAAAATTATGAATTCGCATTCCAAACAGTTTGATTTTGGACATCATTCTTATGAAAATGTAGAAACTCATAATTTTACACTCAGTTATTTCAACAAAATTAATTCTTAACTGCTAATTTCAAAACTAAGTAATTTAGAAATTTTTAGGTTTAAACATTTTCGAATTTTAGTTCGACTGGAGTTTTAGCTTGCTTATAATATTACCGTTAATGTATATTGATCACATTCATCAATCACAGGCCAATAAATTCCATCTCCGGGTGGTACACAGTGCCAAGACACAACTTGTCTGATATTGAACAACTTTCCTTTTGAGTACGGATGGACAAATTTCTTTTCACTCATAAATCTTCTGTACTCGGCTTTTTCTAAAATCCAGTCTTCTATAGCTGTTTTGTTCCTCACAATGGCAGATATCTGAAAAATTCATATGCTCACAGCTTTACAACACGCTGACCCAACTTAAAAATGAATGCACGGATTTTATTTTTGAAAATGAAAAAACCTATAGCATTCAGGGAATTCCAAAATCGAAAAAAAGAAAAAAATCTACAAGAATCCGAAAATTCCGGAAAAGAATAGGCTGATGGTAAATTACTTGAAAATATAAAAGCATCCCCACGGCTAGTACAATGCCAATAGACAGTCCAATGGTGAAAATGACAATAATCAAAAGCAGCAAAGAGGGTGGCGGTGGCGGTGGCGTTGAAAAACCAGAAGTGAATGGCGGCGACAAGGCGCGCATGAGCCAAGAAAATAAAATGAAAGTGGATATGGAGCATCCGCCAACGGCGCTGGCGAGAAACGCCGTGAAATAGCCGTGGTTGTAATGGCCCACGCAATTGTTGATCCACGGGCAGTGATGATCCATTTTCATGACACACCGTCCACCTTTAATACACATTTTCAATTTGTAATCATTTATAACTTTCATTTATTTGTTTTCATAATAATACTTACATTTTCTGCAGTGGTGTGATCTCGGTGCCTTGTACCCTTGACATACAGTGCAGAATTGTAAAAATTGGCATTCATTCTTGTCCTTCTGCGAAAACATGATTAATAAGTTATGCAAAAATTATCTTTTTTTCAAGTTCATATACATATAAGAATGCTCTGAGTTAATTAAGAATTAATTAAGATTCATTAAGATCTAATAATCTTTAGTTTTTATCTTATTGTATTATATAAGTTTCATTTTCGTACCTGTTCCAGTGCAACAGTTAACGTAACTCAAAGCTAATTTAATTTCATTTCATTCAACTTTAACAAATTGATTAAACTATGCCAAAATGTATGAATGTATAAATGTGTAACCTCAAAGACCCCCCAGGGGTATGAATAAACGCATATTTATATACATATAAGAATGTAAACTTGTTATTTAAAATTATTTCATTTTTAAATAAAAAAATGAAATAATTTGGAAATTCATACATGGAAACATTCCATAGAAACCAGAAATTATAAAATTTAACCCGGAGAACTGAGAAATTTGAATCGAAGCAAAATTCACAAATTCATGAGACATTTTGAACATAAAAATTGAAACTTTAAATGATGTCTTGGAATGCAATTTTGCTCCGATCAAATTGTGATTTTTAATGTGAGATTTTGATGTGCTGGAGAATTAGAAAATAGGTATGGTTTTGAAATTTATAATAAATGTATGGAAAAATTGCAAGATTTTTTTTTAAATGCATGTAATACAAAATGAATTACCGGTTGCCAGTTTAGAGGTAAAAACCCAGGTCCTTCAAAAATGGCATTAAGAAAATGGTACAATGTTGAACCACTGAGTGTGAAAAAAATGATAAAAATTGTTGAAGCAAAGTATCCCTGATAAGGTATCCACCATTGCCTACAGCAGTGTATAGTTGTCAAAGTCACAATTTTTATTATACCTGCAAGAATCAAATTAGTTGAATTAATCAAAACCAGGAAATTTTGTAAATTGAAGTCTGTTAATTTAAATGCCGGGTTCAGCAGTTTTTGATTGTTTAATGTAAATATTCAAATCATCGAATTAGGAAACTTTGAAATGTGTTCTTATTTGAGATATGTTTACATTCAAGTAGGAATTTCACTTTTGTCGAACTTTCAAATTAAAAAATTTTAGAATTCAAGATTTAAATTACAAGATTTAGAATTTTTCTAACATTTGAATTTTTAAGTAATTTTTCAGATTCCAAAATCCCTAACTCAAATGTTCAAGTTTCCAAAAATGTATGCATGCGTTTTTTTCATTTAAATTTAAAAACTTTTTCATTTAAATTTAAAAACTTCATGAATTTTTGAATTTCTCATTTTAAAACTCAAAAAATGCCGTATTACCAATTGCTGTCAATGGTCCCCAATGACAAATTCTTCTAATCGGACTCACAATGCCCATTTTTGTTGACAATGCATAAAAATAAGTACAGAAATATCAAATAATATTGACGAAACGCAGACTTGAAGTGATGATTTTCAGAATCACAGCTTTTTTGAAAATTCGATCTGTAAAAAAATACACGATCACTTTTGAATTAACAATGAAATTATTTACATTAGTCAAACTAGGCATAAAATCAGAATTTTTCATCTCTGAATTTAAATTTAGAAAACTTCGAAATTTTTTCATATTCCAAGCAAAGGTAATCGGTGTAAATATGTAGACAGTTCTTTAAATTTCAGGTATTATTTGGTATTATTAGTATTATTACGAAATACGAATACGATTGTTTACATTAAAACGTACTTAACCTTAAAGTTTTGCTCCGAGTTACGATTATTTCAATGTTCTTCTCGATTCATAATTGTGAGGGGTCAGCGTTACATTATTCGTCGTTATTTTGAGAAATTCCCAGAATCATAATTTTCTGAAATTCATTTTTTTCGTACGCGAATTCAATCAGACGGCATTATGATTTTCAAATTGATCTCTGCACCTGCACTACACACACACATGCGCCGTCACACTGTCAGGTCTCTTTAAAACAGTGCCGTAACAACCGATTTTGGCACCAGAGACAAAAAATATAAGTTCCCTATACAGTTCTCTCTCCGAATGAGATCGATTGGAAACCATTTTGCTCCAGTGGGCTTCTAATGGGAAGAAAGAAACGGAAAACCGAACTTATTGGGAGAGAGAACGGTAGTAAATTTGATTCTTATGAGAATTTCGAAAATCTTTTACGATTTTGACATTTTTTATGAGAATCAAAATTATTATATATTTTGCGCCACGGAAACTATGAATGTATTTTTTTTTGTACTACATAATCTACCTAAATGAATAAGTATTCAAAATCAGGATTTATAATGATTCAATATTTCGGTTCCTCTGACATCATTTTCAGGCGTTTTTGAGAATTTTTCTACAGTTCATAAATATATTTATTTTTTTCGAATGGCTCGACTGGTTGTTTTTTCATCCGTGGTTTTCAAAAATTAAAAATTTTCAAGTAAACCTGGAAATGTAACTATATTTTAGTAAAAATTTAAGAGAAATCGTAATTTCGGAAGATCGTAAGTGTGCAAGTTATAAATAAAACGTGCAGGAATATTTAAAAATCGAGAAGTTGACAAAAAAAGTGGCCGAAATTTGTATTTTCATACAAAATGGGGGAATGTTTTTAAAATCAAATCCGGTTTGATAAAACGAAAAAATGTTTATTCTTCAAATTTATGGTACAGAGACCCCGTGTAATTCATGATGAACTCCTCAAAATCCGGATTAGCATGAATTGTTTTGAGATTTTCCGGAGTAAATTCCTTTGTTCTTTTTATGACAAATTCAACAGCAGCGTTAGCGAGCTTTGAATTTCTTCTCAAACCCGGATAATCCAGAAGCAACAGAACATTTTTCGGAGTCATGTTGAGTTGAACGTAATTTTCGCAAATTTGCCTCAGCAGTTCGAACCCGTATTTACCCGCCGCTTCAGCCAAAGCAAGGGTCATTTTTTTCAAACTGAAAATAATTTTTACTCTTCGTAATAAACTTCATAAGATTCAGAGTCTCTCAAAAATTATCCAAAAATAAATGAATCAATTTGAATTTAATTTTGAACAAAACACATTGAAAGAATTTTAGAAACTAAAATTTGAAACTTAATGGAAATTACCGTAATTTTGAAAATTTTTCATAAATTTCTGAATAATAAAAACCACAATTATAATAATCGTAAAGAATTTTCCGAACTTAGTATCTTCAAAGTATTTTTATGGATTAAATTGAAAATCGAAAGGGTCTAGCCACTATTCCAATAAGGTTCATTTTATGTGTGAATTTCACTGAAAACGGATCTTATCGAAATGACGTTTAATTCCTTTTGATTTCCAACCATTTGATCACCTGCTGATGCGTCCGGTGTACGAGTACATGAGAAGTTCCTCAAACACTTCTGGTTCTACGTCTCCGATTACAATTTCTTTGTCGTTAATTGTCAACATGGCCCTGAAAACTGAACTCCTAGTGGCCAATATCGCTTTATGAGCATCATAAGACTTGTCCTTAACTTTGATGGAAACATCGGAAAATTCTTTAGAAATAAACAATTCAGCAACGTTTTGGATGCAGAGATGTTTTGCACTTTGTAGGAAATTCGACAGGTTGGGTTTTGCATATACTGAAAAATACAAAAAGAAATTTACCGTAAAAATTAAGATATTCTATAGAATTGAATCTGAATGAAAGTAGAATATCTTTCCAGCTAGCTGGTTGGAAGATGAATCGCTAAAACTTGAACACGGAAAATATAACCGGAGAATTCTTTGTCTTTTAGATTCACACAGAAAATAACCAAATGAGTTTGAGAGTTTATCAGTTAGTCTTCAAAGAAAATTTCAAACACGTAAATTTTAGAAACAGACATTTCGGAAATCATCGATTCTGTGGAAGTAATTTTCGAAATATTTCTGTACTGTATAAGTAATAAAACCCTGGTATAACAGAATTTTCTCAAATTACTCTCAAAATCTCAAATGCGTTTCCGTTTTTAGTAGTTCCGAAGTAAATAAAAAACGTTTTGAAGGTAAATAAAAACCAGGATACCTTGCTCGATTTTGATCGCGACGTGAAGAGTCACTCGTTTTTGGCAGGTTTCTAATAAATCGATGTTATGGTGAACTTCGTGGTCGCCCAGTTCGATTGGCGAAACCGCAAGCAACTCGTTAAAATCGACATGCGCGAAAATGTGAAAATTTATAGACTTGTCTCTGTTCTGGGCTTCTATTTTCACTTTCAAGTAATTGTACGTTTTCATTTCAATTTTCCATGAATGCATTTCCGATGACATCCAAAAAGATGCTTTCAGCAATTTTTCGCTGTTGTTCGTGAAAACACCTTCGACTCTCGTCATAATGTGTTGGCCAGCATGTGTCACGGGGAGCGGTTTTGTTTCGAATTTTGGAGCCCCATGCAAATGGTTTACATTGGGTACTTCCATATATCCAAGAATAGTCGAGTGGAGCATGTCCAATGGTTCGGATATTTTGCTCGAATTTGGATGCATTTTTCTTCAATTTTTCAAAAATCTGTAACAGTGCATATATTTCAAGCTTTTCGCGAGAGAAGATCCACGAGAGTTTTGAGAAATCATTTAAATTGTTAGATTTCGGAAATTCGTCAAATTTGTATACTATGTACGGACTTTTATCGGATCCGGAGACAATTTTTGAATTGCTGGAAGTTATATGAATTTTTCGAAAATAATGAGGATCATTTTCGAAGGCTCGTCGTATTTTTCAAATATTTCGAATCAATGTTCGATCTTCTGAAAATTCGGGAACACATTGAACTTGAGGTTTTTTGTTTTGTTTTTAATCTAATGAAGCTAGAAATTTTGGAATTTAAAGAAACGATTGGAAATTTCAAAACTTTGAACTGGTCTTAAACGAATATGACATTAATTTGCAGAATCTTACAGAATTCTCAACAGCTTCAAACAAACGTTTCAAAAATCTTAAATCTTCAACTATGCACCGTTAGAATTTGGAAGCGTCTTAAAAAATGTTCAATCTTAAAAAGATCTTCAAACGAGTAGGAAAAAACCGTAACGGGCGAAATTAAATGCGATCAAAAATTGGCCTGAGCGAGTGCTATGTTTTACTACTGAACGATGTTTCAGTAGTACAAATTTAAGTAGTACAACACAATGCGCGGTCACAAAAAAATATCATGTCTTTTGTTCTAATGCAAACTTTAAATATTTTTAAATTCTTTTGTAAAACACAGTAAAATAAATTTAAAATAACACATTCAAAATGCATTTCTAACTTACATTGGCATATTTAACTTTCTATAACTACATTTAATAAATGACATTCAACTATTACTAATAAAATATATTTAATAACTCACCTTGCTGCTTTGGAATCCCTAGACCGAAGTTATTTTGTTGGTTGTAGCACTTTTTAACATAATAACACTTGAAACAAAGAGTTAATTCGAGTACGCTACTATAAATGCGAGCAGATGTGAATTACAAACAGAGGGTGAGAATGAAATTCGGAACATTTTATATTGAAAAGACGAATTCTCAAGCCTGCGCTCTTGAAGCTTCTTGAAACTTGCGTGTATCAGACAGAAACGATTTATAATTATGTTTAAATTTGATTGAAGCTAGCTACTTTCATAGATATGACGGTGTCAGGTATGATAGATCATTATTAAGTGATTGAGTTTACGTTGTAAAGTAAGTATAGTAACTATAATGAAATCTCTTTTAGATGAATAATTTGTCACCCCGATCGATATTTTGACTAACCGTTAGGGAACTCTGAATTAGAAATAATTGTACAGAACAGTCACTTTCGAACTTAGCAACTTCAGGAAACAGAAATGATGGAAAATGAAGCAATTTGCAGAATTTGGGAGCTTTCCTGAACTTTCAGTGTTGGGAGGTGTTTTATAAATTTTGAATAAAAAAAATTTTCAATTCTAACAATCAAGCATTTAGATTTTTTAAGATGGTCTGATTTCAAAAAGTGAGCGTCAATATTTTTCGAATTGTAATTTTAAAATCCTAAAATTTCTAAAAGTCAGAATTATGTCTCATTAGGGCAGTTTTAACGCGGATGTCTGAATTTTTGGGGTTCAACTTTGGAATAATAAATTTGAGAATAAACCATTTGAACCATTCACTTCAATTCTGGTCGATTTTCGAAAGCCTAATTGAGAATCCGAGCTCGGATACTTGTTGGAAGTGAAGCTGGAATCGTAATCCGTAACAGTTTCTATAATTTAGCCAATTCGAATAATGAGAACAGTGTTTCTAAGAGTTAATTTCAGCTTAAAACATTAGTTAATGAACCTACGTAGGCCATACATGAATTACAAACGATTTTCAAATAAATTATTGGAAAAAAGTACTTGCCAAGATTTCACTCCTTCGTCGCGATTTCTCGTCTTTTTTTCTTCTCGGTTCAAAAAAATTGTGTAAGCATAACTTCATTTAAATATATCGAGTTGTAATGCATCAATTTGATGAAATGCAATTAATTCGAGTCTCAGAATAAGAACTGGCTAAAATTCATCTGAATTTCCATATAAAAATCTGGTCAGCCACCATATTTTAGGGTTGATACGTGTTAGTCAGAATAATAGATATATTATATCCATATATATGATCATAATATATTGATTCTGACCAATTAACACGTATCAGGCGTATCATCTTAATTGAAAGCGCTCCCCAAAGAAATTCAACATTTAAATTATCCGTTAGCTAATCGCGTGATCTATTTGCGCACGCGCGTCACATGACTCCTTAACGGCTTAAAAAAAAAATTTAATTTGGGTCATTATCCGTCAACGCGGAATATCAATAAATTCCTATGTAGAATGAGTTTTTTTATCGGAAAAGTTTCTTCTCGTGTTTTGTTATGGGAATTTTTAATAATTTCGCGTTTGACTATTCACTTGATTCGCTCTTGATTTTACGTGCTCCATTTCATTGCATTTCATTGGCTCCGCGAACAGGGGTAGTCTGAGGCTTGGTACAACGTTAAACCTCGACGCCGGTGTAAGAGAAAGTACAAAATTCGGTCAGAAATAAGCAGGCTCTAGGACCCTGAAGGAATATGAGTAACTGAGTATTTTGGTGTTAGAAACGAGTGCCACGGTGGCGAACTCGCATAACGGTGCGATTCTGGGTGTTGGTACAACGTTAAACCTCGACGCCGGTGTTGAAAAAAGTACTAGATTAGGTTAGAAATTAGCAGGCTCTAGGAACCTGAAAGAGATTAAGTAACTGGGTATTTTGGTATTAAAAACGAGTGCCACGGTGGCAAACTCGCATAACGGTGCGATTCTGAGTCTTGGTACAACGTTAAACCTCGACGCCGGTGTTAGAAAAAGTACAAAATTAGGTAAGAAATTAGCAGGCTCTAGGAACCTGGAACAATATAAGTAACTAAGTATTTTAATGTTAAAAACGAGTGCCACGGTGGCGAACTCGCATAATGGTGCGATTCTGAGTGTTGGTACAACGTTAAACCTCGACGCCTGTGTTGAAAGAAGAACTGAATTAGGTTAGAAATTAGTAGGCGTTAGTAACCTGAAAAAATATAAGTAACTGAGTATTTTGGTGTTAGAAACGAGTGCCACGGTGGCGAACTCGCATAACGGTGCGATTCTGAGTCATGGTACAACGTTAAGCCTCGACGCCGGTGTTAGAAATATTACTTAATTAGGTCAAGAATTAGCAGGCTCTAGGAACCTGAAAGAATATGAGAAACTGAGTATTTTGGTGTTGAAAACGAGTGCTACTGTGGCGAACTCGCATAACGGTGCGACTCTGGGTCTTGGTACAACGTTAAACCTCGACGCCGGTGTTAGATAAAGTACTAAATTAGTTTAGACATTAGCAGGCCCTAGGATGCTGAAAGAGTACAAGTAACTGAGTATTTTGGTGTTAAAAACGAGTGCCACGTTGCGAA
>JAPYZK010000199.1:0-49772 GCA_030522785.1 Platygaster equestris
CAAAGTGGGCTAGTTCGGAATTGGCCGCGTATTGGCTGTGGCCAAATTGATTTTGTGGCATGATTTTTATTTTTGATACAGCACCCCCTTCCGACAATTGAGCCCCGTTAGTTCCTCATTTGAGATAATCGAGATACTCGGATTCGTAGGCATGGGGTTAACACACCTCGGTTCAGATTCTAAGGGTCGATGATCTAGTCACGTCTGGAAACGTTTTCTTATTCTCATCGATTAGCAACTTCGCGGTGTACGACATTTTTTCTCATCATCTAGCGATTCTTCAATGAGGCTCAAAGTCAAAACAAATTCACATTGCAAAATAATTTAGTGCCACTTCTATCTTCCGCATAAACAGAATTTTATCATATTCATCATTTGAATTATACAAAGTATCACCATTTACTCATCATTTTAATTGAATAACGTACGTTATTATTTATAATTATACATACAATATATAAAATATATATCACAATAATATATGTACATACACACATATATATTATGATAATAAACATATATAATTATTTAATAACATCCACTGTTCAAGGAATTACATCAAATTTACACATGCTATTTGAATTATTTTCGCCAAAACTGCGCTGAGCGAGATAACGTTCATTTAATCATTCAAGTTTTCGCGCTTCTTACGTCAGGCAACCAACCAGAGTATGTTATAAAATTTTCGCAGCTGCCCACCGCTCGGTTTGCTCTGTGTGTCGGTGGGTCAAGTTTCACTACCACATGATAATTTGTCATAGCTATTTGATGATACATCAACATTTTTGATAATCAAATTGTGACGAAATCGATATCGGCAATTAATTATCAAAAATAACTATTAGAAGGAAATTAGCGGGCTCTAGGAACATGAAAGACTGTAACAAACCGAGTATTTTGGTGTGAAATACGAGTGCCTCTGTGGCGAACTCGCTTATCGGTGCGACTCTGAAACTTGGTACACGTTTAAGCGTGACGCCGGTATTAAAAATGATACTAAATTAGGTCAAGAATTAGCGGGTTCTAAGAACCTGAAAGAATATCACAAACCGAGTAATTTGGTGTGGGAAACGAGTGCCCTGGTGGCAAACTCGCTTATCGGCGCGTCTCTGAAACTTAATATACGTTTAACCGCGACGCCAGTATGAGAAATGATACTCACTCAAGTTAGACATTAGCGGGCTCTAGAAACCTGACAGACTATAACGAACCGAGTATTTTAGTGTAAAAAACGAGTGCCCCGGAGGCGAACTCATTTATCGGTGCGACTCTGAAAATTGGTACACGTTTAACCGCGACGCCGGTTTTAGAAATGATACTAAATTGAGTCAGAAATTAGCGGGCTCTAGGAACCTAAAAGAATATAACAAAGCGAGCAATTTGGTGTGAAAAACGAGTGCCCCGGTGGCGAACTCGCTTATCGGTGCGTCTCTGAAGCTTGGTACACGTTCGACCGCGACGCCGGTATAAGAAATGATACTAAATTAAGTCAGAAATTGGCGGGATCTAGTAACCTGGAAGAATATGACAAATCGAGTATTTTGGTGTGACAAACGGGTGCCCCGGTGAATAAAAGCCTCTAAATTAATTCTTCCACAACTAATTAGCGACTAATTAGCGGCAAATTTAGCATTAGCTCACTTTGCATTTTTGTCGTTTTTCGAACTTTTGCTTTGCTAAGTTCATGTGAAGTTAGCAGAAATCGCTCTAGTTTTTGAAAAATAAGAGGATTCTCGCCAACATTAAATCTGACAATTCTTCTCTTAGTACTTCATTTTATAGCCGAGCACGTTCTCTTCCAACTTAAAGCGCGCATTAGTTCTTTGTCGCGCGCTCATTAAGAGGAGAATGCGTTCCAAAATTGATCCAACTGTCGTGGAACTTGGTTGTTTGAGTTTGGGAGCGCGTATCTGCGATTGCGACAGTTTGTTGGGATGGGTAATGTGATTGAAATCCTTCAACAAGAATGTTGCGCTTTTTTCTTTGTGACATTCTACGATGTTTCCGGTTTTTCTGAGACATCGATGTCGTTTTTTGAGGGAACTTTTTAATTTTTGAACAGTATTTCAGTCGTTCGTTACGAGCAAAATTATTTTGATAGAACATATTTTCGATGAAATATTATTTTTTCAAACTTCGAAATTCTGAAACTATGGAACCACCCAAAATTTCGCAGACATCGTTAATTTTTTAAAGTCCCAAAACTTTGAAAGTTCGGAACTTCACAGCGAAATTCATGCGACTTCGTCAACTTTGAACAGTTCTAAACTTCAAAACTTCATGAATTCCAAAATTCTAAAACTTGTAAAGTTTAAATTTCTTCTGTGCACACTTTAAAATTGCTTGAGATTCTTGAATCTTTGAAATTACGAAAGTTTCAAAACGTCTGAAATTTCCGGGACTACCTAAACTGTAGAACTTTATAATTCTCAAATTACAGAACTCCAAAAATTTCCAAAGCTTCAGAAGTTTCGAAAATTTCGAAATTCCAAACTTCGAAATGCTTAAAAACGTTAAAATCGATCTAAAGTCGTCAGAGCTTCGAAATCCTAGAATTTCCGAAACTTAACAACTTTTGAACTTCAAAGTTCTTCAAAACTCCGAAATTCTTTGAAATTCTCGAAAAATCTTCAAAATTCTCAAACTTTCGAAACTCACCGAATTTCCGAAACTTGCAAAACTTGAGAACTTCATAATCCCTTAAAATTCTATAACTTCCGCAATGTTCAAAAGTTCGAAAGTTATTCAAAAACTTAAAAACTTAAAAATGCTTAGAAACTTTGAAATTCATCTAAATTCGTTAAAACTTCAGAATCCTACAATTTATTCATTTATTCATTTCAATAAATCCACGGGATTCAACCCCTTTACAATTCGTGTATGCGTAGTATGTTTGTGGCGAGTTTGTATCAAATACAGTTAAAATGATGAACAAGTTCATAACGAGATAACATATTCCATTCCATTAACAATTTTAAAAATGTCTCAACTTCAAGGCTTTAACACTTCAAAATTTCTAAACTTTCCAAATTTCTATAACTTTAAAAATTCCGAAACTTGAACAAATTTTAAATTTCAAAGTTCCTCTAAACTTAAAAATTCTTTTAAATTCTCCAAAACTCTTCAAAATTCTCAAACTTTCCAAATTTCCGAAACTTACAAAGTTTCATAATTCCATAAAATTCAAGAACTTCCAGAATGTTAAAAGTTTCAAAAGTTATTCCAAAATTTCAAAATGCTCAAAAACATTGAAATTATCTTCAATTTTTCTCCCTGTAAGTTTATAATGTCATCATATCACTCAAATCTGACTGGTCAAACCCTTTTTTGACATTTTTGGAAATTCCCAAACATTTTTACGAAAACATCTGAAAGTTTCCGAAATTCTGAATTGCCCCTAATCTGAAATCGATCCTCAACATAAATATTACACATTACGAATTGCCTGAAAAACTTGGGAACAAAGATAAAAATAAACCAATATTCACCGTCATGGACCCTAAATAAAACAAAGCTCTTTCCTTTCAAATCTTTCAAAACACAGACTTAGAGCTCAGTGATTATCATTCGACCCCGTACAATGAAATGTAATGTAACTCTGCTTCGACATCCCTAGAGGAACAGCTGCATGACAATGAGTAATGTCTCATTTAATTTCTCGGTCCACTACACGCCGACATGTGCGTATCGAATTATCAATTAATCCATGATAATGAAGCAAGCGACAAAGGGGAAGTGCGCGAGTGAGGCACAATCGCATCATCCAACGCAATTCTATAATGAGACCCCATTTTTATAGCTCGCACAAAATCGTACGTTTTCCAGTTCCTCGATCTCAAATTCGCGACTCACAGTACGATTGCTACCATCACACGATTCGACGTGAATCGAGAAGTTTCATTGTCTCGACTGACGAAATTCGAGGAAACTCGTTGGAAACTTAATGAAAATACGGCGCATGCAAAGCAGCTTCGCAACTTAGAGAAAATATCAACTAAGATCAGAAGTTCCTTTCCTCAATTTTCGGGGTTTCAATGGTTGGGAGCTGCACTAAAACTATCCATCCTGTTTTCGCGCAGTATTACCATAGCAAACGTAACTTTACTTTCAAATTTCTCGAGCAAAATAGCGGATTTTGAATCGTGGAAATATTTCGTCTCATGAAAAGGGTTTTCACGATTTTCTTTTAATTTTTAAATTTCCAAATCATCGAATTCTAATTCCTCAATTTCATATAACCAAGATTTTTGTTTTACACATTTTGTTACGTGACTTTTTTTTCTTTGATTCAGTATTTTTCGCAATTTTTCTCGTAACTTGAATTTTTCATTCATTTCGCATTTTATACCTATAATATCTCAATTATTGACATTTCTGGAAAATTCCCTAATTTTTTAAAAAACAAGAAGTTTTTTAAATTCTGGATATGATCGAAATTAAATAAAAATTATGTAAAGATGTTGAATTATTATAAAATCAATCGATGTCACTAATTTATCATCAACTTTTGTTTAGAAACAGTAAAAGTTGAACTATGCAGATTTTTTATAATTTGAAATTTTAAGTGATTATGATCATCAGAATTAACGTTGTGGGGTTGAATTTCAGTACATTATTTTTCGAATAATTATTTGAATTTCATGTACTTATGAATTTTTAATTATTTTATTTACGAATTAATCTTCAATCATTTCTTTAACAATTTATCAAATATTTCTTCTAAATTATCAATATTTAATTTCAATTTAATTATTTGAATTATCTAAATATTGCATTTTTGTAGTTCTGACAACATTAATTTTTTTATTTCGTTTCAATTCCTAGAATTTATATATATTTACGAACAATTTCAAAAAAACCAAAATTTTTACAGTACAAACTATACTCGGATTTTCAAAATCCCTTTTTCTCGAGCTTTAAAATTTTTCATACAAATTTGAAACTTTCGTGGTACTCAAATTTTTGAAAATGTTTATAATTCCAATTTTCAAAGGGGTGAAATATGTTAAAATTCTACGGTTTGATAAAAAAAACTCTCGTTAATCTACCAAACTGATACATCATTTTCTTTTTTGCTCATATAGAGATTCAAGATATTTCATAATTTCTAAAATTCCTGAAAATTCAAAAATTATAAAAATACTGATTTTAATACGTGTGATTCTGAATCTGTATCATCTACGAAATCGTACAATTTTTTTTATAATTGAGTTTCGTTGATACGGTCAGTCAGAGATAATGTAACAGTTACTAGGTACTGTCTTAAAATTAAAAAAAAAATCTGTATGAAATTCAACGAAATGTTCCAGTAGTGAGATCAGTGAACCAACCTCGAATTTTTTATAATTGTTAATATCTGAAAGTGAAAATAAAAAAAATTAATGTCGACTTGGAGTCGACTTGTCTCCGAAATTATAAAACACAACCGTAAATTATTTAAAAACAAAATTTTTCAATTTTTTTAAATCATGGAAATGGCGACACACTAATTAAAAACCACTGAAAATGATACAAAAACGAAATTGAAACAAAAATTCACAAAAAATGATGAAAAAAACGATTCACCAATTTAATCTGAACAAAACAACGAATACAAAATGACCATTAAAATTAAATGAGTAGGGCAAAAAGTGTCACCTTCACTAAACTTATGAAAATTTTCAAATCCAAAAACTCAAAACCAGAAACAAAAAAATTCAACCAAAATTCGTCACATCATTCACAATCCCGCATCAAACGAACACCTCCGACCAATCCGAGTTTTCCGAACTTCCAAGTCTCATCATAATCCAACTGAGATTACAATCGAGCTCTGAAAATCAATCGCAATCTCAACCGTGAAAACTCGACAAGTTCATCCTAACGCGCTATATCAAGTCGCGAAGCAAAGATTTGCGTTTCGCCGATCAAACAGCTCGCAATGAAATCATTTTCCCGGCTTGCGCGATTTTTCGCCGGTATAACTTTTGAGTACACATAGTTTGGTCAAGAGTTGAGCGTTTGTAGTGCTTTCGAAGCCGCAAATTCGTGCAAGCAAGTGCCTCCTCGGAAAACTTGCGGCTTGACCCAACGTTATAGACTCGACAAAGTGAAGACGCCCGACGATGGTCGGCAATGATAACTCTTACGGGAAACTCGCCGGCTTGTTTGCATAATGGCCCGCGTGCTACATAAGTACTCGTGTAGATCAACATGTTACCTTTCCCTTGAGGGCGGTATTGGTGTTCTTGTACTTGATCTATGTTCGGGGAAATTGATGGGATCAAGGAAGAATTTTCTCTGCCTTGCTATCGAAATTTCTTCGAATGAAAATGTGTGAAATCTCGCTTATTGAAGAATAAAATGAACAAAATTGGGAATGGCTTAAAAAATGTCATTTGAGCTCAAAAGTCAGACCTAATGTGAAAGTGCTATAAGAAGATCCAAATATTTGTCTCTCATCTCCACTTCCAAGAGCCCAATTGAATTTATTCCGGCTTTCAAACCTGCGTTCGCCGCTGTTTTTACCACCCCGAAGAAACCGCGAGGGAACGTCGAATAAGCATGCCCCTACAAATGGGTTGCGAGAACATCGACTCGACACTTGAAATCGCATGTTCGAAAACTGCAGTTTCACCGACGAATATTACAAGAAAAAAAATGAGCGACAATTCGGAATTAATAAAATAAGATGTAATTTACTTTAAAGTGAATTCATTGAACGAAAAAAGGAGACAATAATTGCATATTATTATTGATCATATTAATATTATAACTGATTCGGAAAAAACTGGCTATCTTTCGAGAATTATGAAAAAATCCATTTTAAATTATCTAGAGATAAATTGTCCACAATGAATTTTCAAAGATTATTCACTATCGAAGAAAAATCTCCACTTTCGAAAAAATATGATCAGAACGATGTTTGTCCGTTTTTTGTGAGCATTTTTTACGGGCCATCGATTTTGGGTTTAAAGATGTATGAAAAGTGCAACATTTTTTATTGCACTTTTACGAGCTGCGCTTCGAGAAGCAATTTCAAAAATACCTGTGCGACGAGCTCAAAGAGCCCGGAGGATACTAACGTAATAAAATACGCTGCCTGCAGACTGGCATAAGTTTGAAATCCCCCGAGAGTTGCCTCAAGCACGTAACTGCTGTTACGAAATTACGCGTGTGACGCTGAACGAGCGCTTTTCACGCATATCTGCATTTTTCTTCATTCTTCAAAAAATGTCTAATCGAAGTTAGCCTGATAATGGCTATCTCTCCACAACGATTTGATAGATCGACTGATTATAATCAGTCGATAATAATAATGATTATTAGAGAGTTGTAAAAAAAAGCGTACCCTATTTTGCAGGAGCAAAATCTGGTGAAAATATTGATTTACTCCATTAATTTATAAATAAATGAGTAATAATGTACAATCCATTTTCAAGCACATTTTAAAAATGGCAAAACATCGCGTAGAAAAATTCAATATGAATATCTACTAATTAAAATTCGAATCGAAAAATCGAAAAATCATGTACGTGATCTATTGTGATCTGCAAACTAAGAAAAAAAACAACCAAACAGTTAAATTTCGATTTTCTCTGATCGTTAATAAAAAACTCAAAAATTATAGTTGAATTTTAATATTAAACCGTTAAATCTTAAACTCCTCTAATCGTTAAATGAAAAACTCAAAATTTATAATTAAATTCAAATACTGAACCGCTAAATTTCAAATTTCCTGAGGTCGAATAAAAAAACACGAAAGACTCAGAGAATTCGGAAAATCAAAAATTCAAGAATTAAAAAATCTTCCGACTAGACATTTTTATATCAAATTCAAAATTCTTCACTTAACAGTACTCCAAATTGGCTGGAAAAATCGATCCTCCTAACATATTGAATTTTACAAAACCCTAAAATACAAAAAATTAAAAAACACCTTGCAGAACTCAAAAATATAAAAATTCAAAAATCCACACAATCAAAACTACAACGTAGGTCTGAAAATCCAGGTCCAAAAATAAACATCACCCCTCCCCCCATCAACCCACTCTACTCACTATTCCAATTTTCTCAAATAACGTCGAGTTCCATGCGTTAATGACTCTCCCCTTACAGAACTAAACCCACAGCTATCGCAAAAACGCTCACCTACAGAACCTTCCAGCTAACTGGGAAATTATACTTTTATTTACCGCGTTGAATTCTGGCTTCGTCAGTCGATCGAGTACATCGTTAAATAAGATATCATCAAAGGAAATCGAGCTATGAAATCAAGTGCTTAATTCCGGCAACAAAGTTACAGCGAAAGAACGGAATATCGGTCAGGGAAGCTGGATAATTCCCTGCAGACATTGAAGCCGAGTAATTCTTTCAGATGGCATCGTTTATACGAGTGTCATCCAACACTCGATCGAGTGGAAAGTGGTTTACGAAGAGCGCGACCTTCCTTCGATTCGAACCTCAAAAATCAACATACGTATGACTTTTAAGGGAGGTAAAACGTGGGTGCTCGAAATTTCGACAGCTACACGAGAGTTCCTATGGGCTTACAATCGCGTACATGTAGTACGTGTGTAAATAAGTGACCCCTCCCCCCTTCTACTAGGTACGTATATTGCGGTCCATCAGTAATGGCCTTTGGATCAACGCCAACCCTTCGTAGTCGATGATTTCGTGTTAAAGATTGAATGCGCATTACGCGAACGTCTTAACGGAATGTTTGATTGGAATTTTTGGTGTCCTTTTTGGAATTCGTCTTGGGATTATTTTTATTCCTGGAGTTGAGGAATTTTTGCAAAATACTCTGACACACGTGGTAATTTTAGAAAAATTTTCCGAAGAGTTTTGATTCAAGGTTCAATGTGAAATTAAAAAAAAAAATTAAAAAATTCTAAAACATCGAATTTTAGAATTCGGAAACCCAGAAACTGTGATTATGATCTGAAAATTCGAAAATGTGAAAAAGTTGTTTCCAAAAGTGGCGAGTACCTTAAATTTAATGGCCCTAGTGATAATATTTTTCATAAAAACCTTATAAAAATATCAAATTATTTTCATAAAATCCCCAGTGATTTTGGTTTTTATGCAACTTTTATGAAATTAATGAATTTTTTATAGAATTTCATTTCATTTTTTTATAAAGTGGATTTTATGAAACGTTACTAAAATGTATAATTTTTATAGAGATATCATGAAAATCGCACTTTTAATGAAAATTTTATAAGTTTCATAAAATCGACCTTATCAAATATTCATTTTTTGTAAAAACTATTCAATAATTTTGAAACGTTTTCATAAAAACGAGAATCACGAAGGATAATGAAAATTGTGTAACGTCGACTTCATGAAACTTTTATAAAATCTGCGATTTTTGTATTGATTTAATTTTATTTCAAATTTCGGAAGATGAAAAAAAATCACGAATTGATGATTCGTTGATTGACAATTCTGACAATTTGATTGAAAAATTAATATTTCAAATTCAGAAGTTGGACGATTTGAAAAATTTGAATCGAAAAATATAAATCTTAAAAAATAAAAATAAAAACATGAAACATGTGAAATAATGAATTTTTTAAATTACAAGACCATCAAATTCGAAGACTAATAAATCTGAAGATCCGAAAAAATGAGCGAATAACAACCTCCGAAAATTTTTTGCGTGTACGCTTCTATTCAAAATTCAGATACCTTCAAATTAAAATATATATATATCATTAAAATATGAGAAATGTACTTCGAAATCTGACAAATAATATTATTCACGTTCTAAACTTTCAGTAATTAAATATAAAATTTCCAAAAAAAAAAAAAAATTCATAATTGTAAATTTCAGCGAATGAAAAAAAATTGACAATGTGGTCATTGAAACTTCCGACAATTTGATTTCAAAATTTTACGATTACAAAATTTAAATTGAATATTATTATAAAAATATATGTCTTATAAAAAAATATATATATATAAAAAAACCGAAACAAACAAGCCAAACATGACATTATTACATCGTAAAAAAACTCACTTCGAAACGTCGCCCGCCGAAGTCCCACGCACCTTATCCTTTATTGACACACGAGGAGAAGAAAAAACACGAAAACACACGCGACACTCGCGAAAACCGAAACATGATCCATCGCATCACAAACACATCACCGCGAAACCCGAATATACATTCAACCGCCATACCGCGCGTTCAACGAAAAAAATACGCCCTTCCACGACCTCGAAATCTCCCCCAGCCCCGGAGAAAAGCCCTTTCCCGAAGCCATTTCACACCGACGAAAAAACGCCCGCATCCCCCATCTCAAGTCCCCGCCACAACGAATCGATTCAACCAAAAACAAAACATCGGTCCCATTTTTCGCACCCCGAAATCCGACCCCGACCAGCTGACCACCGGAACTGGGTTACGCGCGGAAAAATCGCCCCCGGAAACTCCAAGTCAAAATGGTGGACGGCACTCCCGAATCGCGACCCCTTTTCTCCCTCTAAAAAACCTCCATCGTCGAGCTTCTCCCGGGACAGAACACCCTCAATAGGGGAACAGGGTTTTCCTCGACGGAAACACGACTCCGTTGTCTACCAAGAGAGAAAATCGATCGGGCGAAAAATCCTGCACAGCTGCCGCGGGAATGACTCTCGACTGCCCGGGCTGGCCGTTGTCGTCGGCGGGAAATCGCGACCCCGGAACTCGCGGGATCCCCGACGAACGCGGTTTTCGGATTTTTCGGGCGCAATTAGCGCAATTTCGACGAGACCGCACGACAGTCTCAGGCAGGGTGGACCAACACACTCCACCTGGTTTTCAGAGGGCAGCACTGTGGCGTCGCACTTTTGCACAAAATCCTCAAAATGACGATAAGAACACCGTGGTCCGCGGGGCGAGGGTGATTTGCGGGGGGATTTCCGAGCGGGGGAGAAGTAGTCAATGTTATGGGGGTCGGGGGAACATTTGTTTGGGGTTTTTTTCTGGCGAAATGCGAAACGGTCGGAGAGCGTAACACGGCGACTGCGCGTTCGGGACTGACACGAGAGATACCGCGCAGCGGCGAAGTGGTGGCGGAAACGCACGAGGGCGCGCGGTTGTGCACGAGGTTTCGAGGGTTGAAAGTTCGAGCTTTATGGGGTGACATCTTTGGGGGGGTTGGAGCGCGAGCTTTCGCCGGGACGGATTGATAATACGGAATACCGAAGAATGGATTCTCTGGTAATATAGTGGTGCTTTTGTAACAATGCTCGCTGTTGGTAAACAATCACGAAACAGACGCAGGGATGTATCGGTATGTGACACCAGAAGGAGTATATGTATACATGGGTTTTTTTTAAAGTAAGGATAAATTTTTTCTCTTCTTGAGTAGATTTTGAACTGTATTGTCGTTGGATTAGCTAATTTTGTACGAACGATTTGATTATAATAAATGTGATGATAAATAAATTATAAGCAATTTGCTTATAACAAAATTAACCTTTTTTCTTCTGTTTTAGCAGAGGCTATTTTTTATTTTCATTTAAATTACTGATTGGTGATGAACAGTTCGTTTATAACAAATTTTTTACAAACAAATTTTGTTTTATATAAGTCTCTGATCAGGTTTCTTACTTATTTTTTTTTTTAATGCATGTATCCGTTTTCTTAGCTTTTACAGACAATGTCCATTAATATATAGAAACAATATTTTAATCATGAGTAAATTTATAAATTTATAAGTGAATAAAAATTTTGTTTTTCATGAGTTTCTGGACAAATTTACAATTTTTTGTTTTTTATTCATTTTTTTAGGTTCTACAGACAATGTCCATTTATAGAACTACGTCTATAATGATGAATAAATTGATAAATTGATGAATAAATAAAAATGTTGTCTTCGATCAGCTCCTGATCAAATTTTTTAGTTTAAAACAAATTTTTTTTTCTATTTATTCATTTTTTTTTATGAGTAAATATGTTTATTTGCTTGGCCAGTGAAAGTCAATTTCAATTATGTTTTCAATAAAAAGTTTTTCGGATAAATGTATATATTCAAAAAGTTCACCGTTGTTACCAAATGCATGAAGAATTTTTCTACTATTCCTGTGGAGTCTGATTGGTGCCGTCGTTGAAGTAACAGTTTTTTATCAACATTTTTTATGTAATAAATCATGTGTGAATGTTGAATCCGTGAAATTTTAAAGCTTGGAATTAATAAAACTCGTATTCATTCATTTGAACTCACAAACATAAAAAACTTAGCAATAATGTCCGAAAATATAAAATTCTCACGTCAACATTTCAAAAGTTTCAAAATCTTAAGCATTCATATGGTAGTAATGCTAAGAATTACCGTTTGAAAATTGGGAAAATTTCAAAGATTACAAAATTTTAGTTACAAATCTAGAAGACTTACGATTTTCAAAATTCGTAAACTCCGAAATTTCTACTTCAAAATTTACGACTTGAAAATATATAATAATACACTGTCATAAAAGTATGATCTACGCAACTTCAAACAATTTTCAACAAACACGTAGAATATCAAACAAATCCTTAAATCATGATAAAAATGAATGAAAACCGTTATTTAAAATGCAACAAAGCATGAGGAAAAACCGTAATGTCAGCAAGAACGAGCATGCACACCTGACAGTTAATCTCATTCTAAACACTTATTTCTGGAGCATGACACAATTTTATCAACAGATTTCGCAGCATTCAATGTACATACCATAAAAAGACGTAAATTTATCATCATTGTACAATGAAGTTCACCGTTGTAACGCTATTTTTACCGATTTTCTTGGATTACGATGTAAGGAATTTTCATTGATCGCAATTAAATACAAAAAAAATAATTCTTATTTTTTTCGATTCGAGCAAACTTTACGAAAATATTTCCAAATGCCAATGATCTTTATTACCATCTAAAATTTGATAACTTATCAACATTTAACAGAATTCCGAAAATACAAACAGTTTCATCCATATCTTTTTAACTGGAAATTTGTAATCATTGACCTTGCGTTGACCTTTTACTTGCATCATTTTTTAAATACGTAACGGTTTTTCTACGATTTCAAAGAATATGTATAGCCACATATTTTCTAACATAATATAGTAATATAAATTGAATACATAAAATAATAATTATATGACATAATGATATAATCAGTGATCTTGAAAAACCCAATCTTTGCTTTCAATTTTCGACCACTGCGCCGTCCGCCACAACCCACGAGAGCGATACATTTTCCATCTTCAAACAAATCACAATCTAATCACGCGCATTCCATAAATCATAAGCATCACGCCCGCGGCCTCATGAATTTTCCACTACTGTATTTATAAACCCAACATGAACCAAGTGGAAACATTTGACTGAAAATGCAGGAAAACGATAAGATAAGGCCCCGAGAATCGGAATCCGAAGTTTCGCATTGTTTTATTCGTCCATTTTTTGCCGTGCATCAGCAAAAAGCTGACATCGCTTGACGAGAGTCTTCCGCGTTCGCGGGACCGTAAAAAGGTGAGTAAGAGCGCGGAATCAGGAGCAGCGCCGTAAATCAGGCTCCGAGTTATCGCGGGAAATTGACGTGCCCCCGGTGATTTCGCGAGGTAAATGTTTTCGCAGCGGCGCCACACAAACTTTACGCAACAAGCGCGGATTCACGACAGTAACGATGCCGCCGCTAACCACGGATCGCGAATCTAAGAGGTCCTTGCGTCTCCGCCAACTCCTTTCAGCTCTCGACGTCGCTGACTTGTAAAATGACCAGCGAGGCAGAGATCGCGGGCAAGAGTGACGGGGATCGCTTCAAGACGCAGTGGCTGGTTGGCTTATCAGGTATTTCAGTTCATACTTCCCTTGGAACTCTGAACCTTATGGGATTCCCGAAAAATGGATAAGATTTGATGCATTTTTTATGGGGTTTTTCATTTCTTATGGAGCATTTTGTACAGGGCTTATAGGTTTTCTGAAAAGTTCGTAAAAGGTACATTATAAGAAATGAAGAACCTTGTGAAAATTTTGCAAAATCTTAAAAGGGTTGGGAAATCAATATTCTAACAGATTTAATTTTCTGCAGCAAGCTTATCAACGCTCATTCTTGGATTGGCTAATGGATGGTCGAGCCCATATCTTGGTTAGAGCTTCTTTACTTGTTTTTTATTCATTTTATACATTTATATTTATCAATTTTTCCTTTGAAAATACTTTCTTCGCCCCCCCCCCCCCCCCAATCACAGAGTCTCAGAAGTTTGGAAAAAAATACAAAATGTTCAATTTTTTCAATTCCCTGGAACTAATCGATTTTAGAGTAATTTTTGAGATATCGTTGAATATTCAAATAATATCAGAATATTTTGCCAAAATATCGAAAATTCAAAACTTTTTCGACATTAAAAAATTTCGAATGAATTACAAATTGGTCGAAATTTTACGGTAGGACACTCCAGTTTTTTTCAAATTGATTAAAACTTCAAAATCACTCGTCTATTAAAAGTACATGAATTCATAAAAAATGTGTTACGTCACATTCTTCCCAAACGTCCCCCCTCCCCCTCTGTAGGAGCTTTACGTAATTAATCGACAGCCCCTCATAAGTTTAACTATTTCTTATCTGGTTCGTTAAATTTTTGTATGCCAGAAAATGTTCTGGATGTGAAAAAAAATCATTTTCGAAAGCCTCTTATTTCGAAAATTCAATATTTCATATACAATCACTCGCGTTCAAAATCACACACATGAAATACAAATATTCTGGTTTTTTTTCTAGACACCATCAGTTCAATTTCGATTACCCTTGACTCTTCAACTCTCGTTGAATATCACAATCAGAAACCTTTTTGATATACTCTCTATAATATAAATACTATCACATGCCCATAGTTTGCGATTCTATACTTTTCACATTCTCCTGAACTCGTATACTTTAGTGCATTGTTAAGCGAGATGCCATTACTTTTAAATGCAAATTGCTGTGCACTTTTTTCTAGCCAAGTTAAGTTCTCCGGAAAGCGAGGAGAACCTGCAGTTGACAGATTTTGAAGTATCATGGATAGGCTCATTGCTGAACCTCGGTCGAACCGTGGGTTGCGCTATCGGTGCAGTCGTTCAAGGTAAAACTGTGCAATGACAAGTTCACTTCCATCTGTTCTTGAATCTAACCGTTAACGTCGCAAACTTTCCTGCGAGATAATGTTATTCACTCTCGTGCTTTTTATGGTCGTTTCTTCGGTACTGAATTCTTTCTTCTATGTATTTTCGAATAGAATTATCAAGATTTATGGAGATCGTAACTATTGAGAACATTTCTGATAAATACCTTCTTATGAAATATTGATAAGTGTGTACTTCACAATGCATGAAGAATGCTCTGAATCAGTCAAAATTAGCTGATTGTCAATTAAAATTGAAAATATAATATAAACTCCCTAAAATTTTAAACTTTTTTTTTTTTCTTACGTATTGAAGGTAGGTAGATATACCCAAATTCAGTATAGAAAACACGATCTCAGAGGGAATTCAACCAGATGAGTTTTTTTTTTTGAATTTTTGAAATTATGAGCCAAATGAGCTCATACGTGAATTCATTTCAGTATACATCGGTCGTAAGCGAAGTTTAATCCTTGGCGGGTCGATCTCAATGCTCGGTTGGATTTGCATAACTTTGGGAAGGTACGTAATTTAAAAAATTCTCTATTTCATTGCAGTATCACAGCACTTCAAGCCCTCGCATTTTAGAAATTTCCAAATTTCAGGCATTTATTTCTTACACTTGTAAAATTTTCGTAAATTGTTCGTAAATTTTTATTTCTGAACTCGAATATTATATTTCAAGAATTTGCATCTTCGAATCTACGAATTAAACCGTCTTAAGTTTTCGTCCGTCTTTCGAAATTTTCAACTTCGTAAGTCCCAAATTACGATTTTTGGACTCCTATTATTCGACTCAGATTAGAGATGGGCAGTTACGCAACTGTCTTTTTCTCACTCACGAGAGCAGTCGTTCGGTGCGAAAGGAAGAGCAACAGTATCGCCCAACTCTGACCAATATAAATCCAAGTTGGATACTGTTTCAGTCTTACCAGCTTATTTTTCGCGAGACTATTGCTTGGAATCTCAAACGGCGTGATCTGGACGTCGATCACCCTCTACCTCGGGGAAATCGCGAACCCCAGAATTCGAGGCAGCCTGGTAATATTCCCAAAGAAATCTGGATTCCGCAATTTTCGCAATGACGTGATTTAAAAAATATACACGTTTATTTTCTCGTATTTCTGTGTGTACCATGACGAAAAACATGCTCCCATTATTTACGTCAGATCTCTTGGAACATAAACATGTCACTAGTGGGACTCTTTTTGGGAAACGTGATGGGTCCCTATCTTCCGATGTATATATTCGCGTGCGTCAGCCTCGTGCCGAATATTCTGTTCATCATGGTCTTCTGTTTCATGCCGGAATCGCCCCATTATTATATACTCAGGGGTGACACTGTCAGGGCCGAAAAATCCCTTAAGTGGCTCAGGAGAAAAAAGAACGTCACCAAAGAACTCCGAGAACTCGAGGAGTATATGAAAACGTCTTCGACGAGCTTTTTTGGGCACCTTCGAGAGTTCAAGAGTCCAGGTAACACGAGATTTGGGGGGAAGAGGACGAAAAAATGGAGTTTAAATTTATGGAGCTCAAGTGTGCAAGATTTTAAATTACTGAAGGAAAAAAATTAAAAATTTTCAATCGTGAAAAAACTCGAATTGTGCGAAGTCGGAATAAAAATACGAATGTTTGAAAAATTTGAAGAAAAAATAAGAATTCAAAGACTCGAAACTCTAAGATTTCAATTAATTGGACTTTAATTTCTTGAGTATCGGTCATTCAAACATACAAAATATGAAATTTTTGAATTCACGTGATTCTAAAACTCATTGAAAAATAATAATTACACTAGCTAAGTAATACTACCAAATGTATCAATTTTTCAACCTCCATTTCCAGGCAACTTGCGAGGTATCCTTATCCTACTCTGCCTCAACGTGTTCATCTACATCGGTGGCAACAACCCAATAGTAACCTACATGGAAATCCTCATAACGAACTGCAAAACGAACCTCACCCCGAGCACAGTCGTAATGGTCTTGTCTTTTTGCCCCATAGTCGCCGGATTCACCGGGACGATTCTCATCGACATTTTCGGACGCCGAAAATTACTCTACATTTCCGCGATCGGCACATCGCTCGCGCTTTTCTTGCTGGGATTGCACTTTCACCTCCTGCTTTCGGACGTCGAGCCCCAAAAACTTTCATGGCTGCCCATTCTCGCGTTCTTCACTTTCCTAGTGTCCTATCATTACGGCCTGGGCCAAATACCCACAACTTTGGTCAGCGAAATGTTCCCCCAGAGCATCAAAGTCGCCGCGAGCTTTTTGTTCAGCGAAAGCTCCGCGCTTTTCGCCTTCCTTTCGGCTTTGACATTTTTACCATTCCATGCGCTCGTCGGTGAGAATTACGCTTATTGGATATGCTCGGCTTGCGTTTCCTTGGTCGTGCCGTTCACGTATTTTTTCATTAAAGAAACCAAGGGAAAGTCGCTATTGGAAATACAGAAATCGAGGACGAAAGTTGAAAAATTTTAAATTTTTCGTTGGTGAAGGCCAAAATTACGCAAATGGAGAAATGAGTTTTGATAATTGATTTGGTAACATGTTGGAGAATCTGTTATATTTTTAGATTTATGCAGATTTTCAAGAATTCTCGTAAATTTTGTAAGAGTGTTTAGCCATTTCCAAAAATTTCGTATTTTGTTCCGATGTTCGTAAAATGTCTGTAATTTTCGAAAATTTTCTTCAACTTTCGACCTTTTTGTAAACTTCGTAATTATTTTCTAAAATTTTCGAGAATCTGGAGTTTTCGAATCATTGTTTCGAAATATTTTATAATCCCTGAGAATTCACGTGAAATTATGAGGATTATCAAAAATTATCATTTCGGAACATTTTTAAAAATTTCAGAAATATTCTCGACTATTTCGAAAAACATAAAACTTCGCAACTCTTGTAATCCCAAATTTTCGATGCTTGAAAAAATTCCAGAGTACATGATATTCAAATGTACTTATTATACCCAAGAAAATTGCAATGAGAACCCAGCGACTCAACAGAAATACCTGAATCGATAAAACCGCCTTTTTTCGTACGCAGTGCAGCGTTTCATTGCATGAAAAATTAAATGCCTAACGAGCCCCCATAATCACGCAGCATATCGCACGGTAAACTTATACTACTTTGACTAATCAGCTGGCTGTACTCGACTCATAAAATTATAATCAGAAAGAAGTCACTTTGTATGAACATTTTTTCAACTGAGTATAATTACGTTACCGATTTTCCTCTTACGAAATTGATGTAACTGTAGTAATGACAGACAGGAGTTCTGCATGTAATTTCCTTATATCACTTGGGGCTTTCAGAAAAGACGATGAAATATACTTCGCGTGGCATTTTTTATGAGAGCATTACTGTTGTGCATTAATTTTAACGTGAGGGTAATTATTCAACGTCTTCGGTTAGATTGTCAGTATATACAGAAGTTTTGCAAGAGTACAATCTGATCCACGAATGGAAAGTTCGAAAGTACTCGTACATAGAGAGTAAAAACTTCGTTGTCAGGGTACTTGACTGTTTTCGACTGTTTCTAGTTTGTAACTATTTAATTTCATTTAAGGACTATGTACAGTAGTT
Organism: Platygaster equestris; assembly: GCA_030522785.1. NCBI lineage: Eukaryota > Metazoa > Arthropoda > Insecta > Hymenoptera > Platygastridae > Platygaster > Platygaster equestris. The sequence goes on from JAPYZK010000199.1 coordinate 18,695, forward strand.
TCAGAAGTTTAAATAAACCAAAAAGGCGATAGTGAATGCTTAAAAAATCTTTTCAAAGTTGTCAGAAATTAATGGGAACGACCCCCATAGAACCCATTATTCGAAAAAAGCCACCCTGCATCTAATTTTTGCTTTTATCTCCGTATTAATTGAAAAAGGAATCGATTCTCATCCTAAAACCCATAGATTACAATGTTTTATGGGTTCGCACGTATTTTCTAGTGGTCTTAAGCTACAGGAAACTATCTCCATAGACTTCCACAATAAACTACAGAATTTGTCTACTTCCGAAAAATGTCTGTTTCTCCCATTTTTAAGGTCGAACATGACAATACCCAGCATTAATGATAACGTAAACATAAATAAATTCATCTGCGGAGTTCATGGATACTGGCCAGTTCGACATCGAAAATCGAGACTATTTTTGTCCGATGTAAAATTTCGTCTTGTAGTTACATGGATAGGAGTAAACTACTTATTTTTACCCCAAGTAATGGCACTGTACAAGTACAGGAAGGACGTTCGAATGCTCACGAGTAATGAAAGAATTTAGTTTTTCGAAAAGTGAACGTTCACGAAACACGATTTATTTCAGGCATTGGCTGTGTGCTGACAACTCTAGTCCAACTAGTTTTTAAAATGACCTATCTACTGATACGCAAAGACATAATTCATCGAGTGCACCACAGAATCATGTTTTTTTGGTCATGCGCTTCTGATCCCGAAGAACGAAAACTCCTGACGAAATTAGCTCAGCGATCTAAAATGTTTACGATAAGTTTTTTGATAACTGGAATGAACGTTGTTGTGATATTCAGTATTCGAGCTGCTATTTGCTGGGTTCAACGTGATTTTTTGCACAAAAATGTAGAGAAAATATTGCCATTCGAAGCTTGGTAATTTTCATTTTTCGTGATGTAAAATCCTTAACGAAAATTATGATTCGATATTTTCATATTTTGTAGCTTCTGCGATTGTAGAACAAAAATTTACGTCTTTTTCTTGAGCGAAGAACTTTTTCTAGCATCGTTTATTTCGATATAACCAATTCTTTCGATCTCCGTACGACTGTTATCAGACTTCGAAAGTTACGAGTTACTTTTACAGTTACCGCTACTTTTTGTAAAATAATCAATTTCACGTCAGACTGATTAGATTCTAACAAAATACGATGGCAAATTTTTCTTTATAAAGTGACCTCATAAGTTTTCGAAAACTACGCAACTGTCCTTCTTTCTCTCACAAGAGTAGTCGTTTGGTGAGAGAGAGAGAGAGAAAGAGAGATACACTCACCCCTGTTCGAAAAACTTATAATTCTCTTACGAGGGTGCTAAAAATAAATTATTAATAATGGTTTTGCTCGACGTTATAATCAAATTGTAGGTATGGATTCGATGTTATAGAATCAGAGTATTTTGGGACTGCTTTCGTGTTGCAAATTATTTCCGCGTTTACTTGCAACAATTTGATAATTGGGCTTGATGCGACATTGATGACCATGATACTTCACGTTTGTGGACAATTTGGGTTGCTCCAAGAACGCTTTCGAAAAATTGGACGTTTAGTTGGCAGCACATCAACGAAAAGTCAATTATTTATGAAGACTCAAATAGAACAAGCTGTTCGACACCACAATATGGTCATAAAGTGAGATACGTATTAAAATTGAGAGTAACAAGACATTTTTCTTAGACTTTTTTAAACTCAATTTCAATGTTAATGTAATTAGCCGATCGATGTAGTATACGTCAGGGTATTAAAAAAGATGAGAAATTTTTTTTATAAGATTTGTATAAGAATTGAAGTTCACAAAGGTCTTGATGCATCGAAAAAAAAAAAAAAAAAAAAAAAAAACAGAAAGTTGATTTCAGAAACGCCTGAATCTCAAAAAACAGATCGAAAAGAAACCGGGAATATCGAATAATTTAGTTAGTTTCGATCTATAGCTCTCAAAATTTTATAATCATCGGTGAACTGTAAAAAAATGCACTTTTTTTATATAACCAACAAAAACAAAAATGTGACACTGAAAAACGCTTGAATTTCTGAAATTTCCAAAAATCTCAAAATTGTCTGAAGTTCTCAAATTGTTGCAAATTTTACGGAATTTTAAATTTTACACAATGTTCAACTTCTTCAAAATATTCACAATTTTCCGATTTTTCCTATTTTTGAAAATGTCTAAATTCTTTCCATTTTCAAAAATTTTCGAAATCAACACGAAATTTTGTATACTCTTGAAAAGATTGAAATTTTCTAAATACGTACAATTTTTAACACTCTTAGAATCCCCGGAATTTTCCTATTTTCCATAAATTCTTAAATATTCAGTCGTTTACGAGATCCGTTTTTAAAAAACCGAGAAAAACCGTAAAAAACCCATCACCGGTTTTCTACTATTTTTCCGATGCCGCCAGAGCCAGGATGTCCTGATAGGTCAAAATCGCCTACTCGGAAAAAAAAGATGCATTATATCAATGCATGTTTCAGATGTGTCGACGATGTCAATTCTATCGTGAGTCCCGTTATATTTGTCCAATTACTCACAAGTGCTCTAGAAATTTGTTTGAGTGGATTCGCAATAATTGTAACGGGGACGAGCACCATGGATTTGATTAGATTCACAATTTATCTCAATTGCATGATAGTGCAATTAGTGGTATGGTGCTGGCCAGGAGAAGTACTTTTTCAGCAAAGCCTTTCACTACGCGACACGATTTTTTACGATATCGGATGGCAAGAATTACCGATGGAAATGCGGAAAAATTTGCATTTTATTGTCATTCGAACAACGAAACCGTGTTGCATCTACTCTTTTGGAATGGAAACTATACAAATCAAGAAACTTGCGGAAGTTGGTTTCGCTATCGATTTTTATATAATGTCGTTCGATGTTGAAAAATTTCCTGTTACAGATTTTCCGAGCGGCCGGTTCATTTTTCACCATGTTGAGAAATGTGTACAGCACTTGAAAAAAAGGTATAACTCAAAACTTGAATAACTCGAAAAACATGGTTTTTTCATCATAGACACAAATGTGTGTATGGCAGCCAAGTGACTAAAAATACTTCCTATCGATCTAGGACAGTGAAAAACAGCGAATTATATAGATATATGTACACAATTTATTTTATATTTCAACATCTTCATATCTTAATAATAATAAAATGATAATTATTTGTTATGGTCTCGATATCAAAATCCCCGACTATTTTGAAGTAATGAAAACAAAAGCTACATGAAAAAAGCAAATGATAAGAAAATGACAAAAAAATTTCCACATGGTTGCACAGAAAAATTTCATCGGGACGCTTTAAATACAAAATTCGAAGTGTCGAATCAAAATTGACATGTACTGAAAAATTCCCCCTCGAACAATGGTTTTTCGCAGTTACACAAAACAGTTCAATACAGCTGAGTATGATGATTCGCAATCGAACCATCAAATGCCCGTGATGGTTATTTTTATATTTTTTCTTTATTGTGATAGGAACTTAATAAAACTGCTTTTACACAACAAATTCCAAAAACATACTAAAAAAAAAGGATTTTCGTCAAAATTGCACATTCTCGCAAATTGAGCAAAATGCTTCAGAATGTAATTCGTCGAGAAATTCTTCCATACGAAGTACAATCATTTTCGTAGACCAAATTTTTAAGCATCGAACTCAATATCGAAGAATCTTGAAAATTATTGACTCTTTTATAACAAATTACATCTACGATGCATGGGTAGAATTTTCATCGATAATCGAATCAGTGACTCTTTTGTTAAATTCTACATTTTTCGAAACGATTCAATTCGCCGTATTCGCAATTTTTCTTTGGTGCCGTTGAAAAATGATAAAACGTTCGAAAAACACTCGTCGTCTAATAAAGTGTGATCTTAAAAGTCTTGGCAGTTTAATGCCTGAAAATTGGACTCCACACTTTTCATGTTGAGAAAAACTCGAGTTATCAATGCACTCGTTAGTTGGACAATATTCATAAACGATCAAGTATCAAAATCATGTGTGATTTGTAAATTGTTGCTTGATGTAAATTAAAAATCTTTTTTCGTATTAATTTAGGAAAATAACGTTACCTTCCATCATCGATACACCAGAAACTCGTAAATTTTTTAGTGTCTGGTCAAAACAAGTCCAAAAACAAGTTCCTTTTTTTCAGACCCAAAAATAAACAAGTTTCTGGCGTAGTAAATATTTTTAATAATAAAGAAATAAATGAAAATTTATGAATAAAAATGTAGATATTTTTCAAGAAAAAAATTATAGCAAAACGGATTTTAATTTGTACTTTAATTCCACGAAATTACCCTGGCCATTTCCTTTTTCTTCTCTACTCACGAAAACAATGAATTGAGCGAAACTAACGCTTATCAAATTTCACAAAACTTTTTCATTCGCAAGAATAGACGGAATTTTTAAAAAACTGTGCGCTGGGTTTCATGGAAAAAGAAAAAAAAAATTGGAAGAATACAATATTACTTCAAAACTCTAAATTCAAAATTTAACAGAAATATTATTTTCAGTTTTATATGAAATCCAATATAAAAATTAATCTTGATTTCTTAATTCAAAAGAGTATTCAAATTTTCAAACGGATATTAGTTTCACAGTTGGTTTCAAAGAAAAAAAAGTTGAACAAGTACGTGTATCGGCGAACAAAAGTGAATGAACATGTCGTAAGATTTTAACGAACAAAAAAAAATTCTAGAAACCAACTGCAAATTCAACATCATGTTTTTCAACACGTTATGTTACACTATATTTTTCCTTTCAATAGATATTTATATACTATGTCCACATATATTATTATCATAAATAAATTTGGTCTATTGGTGATGATGTGGAAAACTAGCAGTATTTGGTAAAAATTCTAGTTACCAGAAAATAACAGTAGTTTCCAGAATAGCAAAAAATGACAATCTAAAACATAATTTTAACTTCCAGTGAATTTGACCTGATTGAAAATTTTCACGACTGGTGATTCTCTACTACACTGAGAAAGATTTCTAAAGCAGTTCCTAAATTCTAGTAGATTCACATATTTTCACTTCAAACGTTGCCAAAAATGTAAACAAAAAATTTCTAAAAAATCTCATCATTATCTGTAGTGTTTTGAACAATGCGTAACTTTTCAATCACTCCACAGTAGTAAATTAAATTAAATTGTAAAATTAAAAGTGTAGAAGTAAATTTTAATTTTGCTCAGTCTGTGTACTTTTTAAATAGAATACGAAATGTCTACTTCAAAAATAGTAGATTTCACTACAAAATTAACGCAAAAAATTTTACCATTTTTAAAAGTTTGGAAGAATGAACGAACAGAAGAAAAAAACGGATCGCTTACAAGTATGTACAGATGATGAATTTATAAGTACATGATGCAGAGCTGGTGTGTATTATTATATAAAACAACGGTTTTTGAAGAATCACTGCATTCGAGTATAAATGGTTTAATTCTGGCCATTCGTGAAACGCGCGCGGATTCTAACCTTCTCTCTTTATCGCGCCTGGGGCCTCGGCCAGTCCTTTCACTTTGAGTCGATCGGCGGTTTTCAGAAACGCTGGCAATTGGTCTTGCGATACGTTTACTTCCCCTGCGTACATGAATTCTAAGATTGCCTGGAGGTGACTATACGCTACATCTTTGAGGATGATTATTGGGTGCTTGGATGGATTTTCCTGGAAAACAACAAATTTTGCGTTAGACTTGTTATGTGTCAAGTTCCATAAATATTAGATAAGTCTTGGAGCTGAGAATGATTTCAGCATAATATTATGTTACAAGGTGAAAAAGCGACTGATTTTAAATAAGTGTGAAATCATATTTCTACAATTTGAGAAGAAATGGCAGTTGTTTCCACTATTTTGCTATTCAAAAGTGACTAACTTTTTCACAGATAAAAACGTTTTTTTTTTTTTTTACTTTTCCGCAAGTGGGAAAAAATATCACTTTTTCGAGAACTATACAACGAGTTCATTATTATTTTTCGTTTTTGTACAGTTTTCAAGTGTCCAGAATTGAATTTTCAAAAGTGCTGTATTCAAATTGTATTTTGTAATTTTGAAAATTTCTCAAATAAATGTTTTTCTTGAGCTTGTTTTGAAATCATAAAAACTGAATTATCGAACTCATAAATTTCATTTTGGAAATCATTAAATTAAAAAGTTAAACGATTTAAAATAAAAATTCTTTCAATTTTCAAATGGGCACATTTATACATTTGTGAATTAGAAACATTTCAGAATTCCTGAATTGCAATCCCAAAATTTTTTCATGCTAATTTTCAAGTTATAAAATTTCTACAGTTTGAGAATTGTATATTTTGACTTGCAAGTTGTTCAGTTTTTGAAGACTGACAATTGTATACCTCTAATAACGACTTGAAATAAGGACTGCAAGCCGAAAGCACCATTTTGTGGGCTTTGCACGTTTGTCCGTCACAGGCGAGCGTTACATCTGTAAAACTTTTTTCATCCCTGAGGTGTTTGAAAGACGAAACCATGTTCGATTGGAAATCATTCCACTTGAGAAAAAACTGCTGTTGTTCACCAGCCATTTTTGTTTAGTTTGTATTGCCGTTAACGAAAACTTCAAACCTGCAAAAAACAGAATTTGTAAATTTGGTAAAAATTTCAATAAACATTCGTTGAACATGTGCAGATATTTTAGAATTTTTTGTTAGCACCTGGTAACTTTTGTATTAAAATTTTGAAGTTGCGAAACTTCAAAATCCAAAGTTTTGCTGATTTGGATTTTTCAAGTTCTTTTCAAAATTAAAAAATTCAAATTTCAAATCAAAACATTTTTACTTGTTGGATTTTGGACTTTAATAATTTGCAATTTTGTGTTCAACTTGATGTAAATTTTATACAGTTTTTTTTTTGTATTTTGAATGCAAGTTTTACAATCTGAAAATGAACTAATTATTCAGTTGTGTTAAAAACTGAAAATAAATCGTTCTTTTTTTTTTAAAGAGTAACTATTTACAACGGGAGGTTTCCCTAAATGCTGCCAGAAAAAGATAAAAAAATTGACCTTGTTAAATTCTTATCACAAAAACATACACTCACTATCAAAATACTAACGAATAGCTAAATTTATAACTTGTTATCAAGTAAGTTACACGAACATAAAATTATTATCAGGCAAAATTAAAAACCAATCGAGCAACATTATATCAATGTTAGTGGAACAGAGGGTGAATTACCCCAATTCCTTCATTCGAACGCAAAAAAAGAATACATCAATAAAAATAGAATCAAGGACAGAAACACAATTTTTGCGGCACACTTCTCAAAACTATCCAATCTTGGAAAAAATTGCCAATTCCATAAAAACAGAGTCGATCTGATTTGGAGGTTAAGTCGCGCGCCCTTTTAGTATGTAGGAAAAAGCATACACGCGAACGTTGAAAATGTGAACATCGTACAGGACAGTAAGTGAACGATTAAAATATTCTGGGAAAATCTGTTGTGCGCTTCGCGTTTTTTCAGCAACAGCGTGAATATTATATTTTCGACCATTTCGTTGACAAAATGAGAGACAATGAAAGAGCAAACAATCAGCGGGGGGGCCTTAAATCTGGCCCACCAACAAACACGAATGACGCTAAAACCAACTTAAACTCGAAGTGTCGTTGAGATAAATTAATGTGACAATTGTTCACTTACCTCGATAAGACGATTTGTTGAATTTCTTTTAATTTTTACGTTAAAATCGAGATAACTGGAGCGAAAAATGGAAATGCTTCTCGTCGCGTTCGCGTGATCGTATATGTCAGTATATGTGTGTTTTGCTGGTTTATTGTGCTCACACAAGTAAATTGTCAATACACAATATGGCGACCGATCGTCACAATAATCACAAATGCAACGTCACAACTTCTCCCACAAAATGTCACAATACCACCACACGATGCGGAAAATAAAATGGCGTCATTTAAAATTTTTAAATTCTAGAATTTCAATAGAAAATTCGAAATATTTGAATATATCGAATTATTCTAGTTATTCTTCATCTCCTCTATTTACCTTTCGAACCTACTGATTGGTTCTGAATTATAAATTAGCATTTTTTGACCATCAAAATTTCAAAGAAAAAATTATATTTGTATCAGGACTAAAATATTAGATGTACATACGCAATATTAAGATATAAACTAGGTCGAAGGTAATCAATCAAAAAACTATTTTTAATTCTATGCAATTTTGAGTTTGCAACATACAGATTTGAGAGAATTTGGATTATACACACAACGTTTTTATTCAAAAATGTATAGTTAGCAAAAACTACTATACCATTTTTTACCTGGTTATGTCCATGTTTTATCATTAATTTATTCTTAAAATGACTCACCTTTATTGCAGTAACATGTCCATCGAAATGAATGCATGTTTTTCATGTTTCAAACAGTGTTTCCAACAGGAGATTCTAAATCACTGGTACTCTACAAAATAGGTACATTTGCCTTTTCTTCCGAAACATAGAAAAACAACTGTTAAATGAACAAATAAAAAAACACTTCATTTCTTCAATATTTCATTTCGATCGGTGTTTTTATTGAGTTTCCAATTTTATAATCATCAAGTGTCCGAAATAACTGAAGTTACACATTGCACATCACATTTTTTGAAGAATTTCGTAAACTAAAATTTAAACAATGCTAAATTGAATACTTCACTGGAATGTGATCGAAGTATGAAGTCAATTCGAATACTCGACATTATATACAATTCCTTAAAGATACGAATGTTATGTTTGAAAAATATGTCTCGATATCAATTAACTGTATTTTTACAACAAATCGGAGATTTTCGTAGGTACATTGCGAATCTTAGAATTAACAGCTATAGTTACTCAAAGTAACAGTACAATGTAATAATCACAAAAACTTTCGCAAAAGTCGCAGCACGATATAGTATTATATGTTTGTCATTGCAATTGCACTTTGTCAAATATATTATTACGAACGCTGAAACTTGATTACACTCGACATAAATACTTCAGCGAATAAGTATACTCGGGGTAGAAAATTTTCGAAGTTGAAAATTCTACGAGTTTTGTCATTTTTTCCTACAATATATTAAAATTCACAAAAGGTCGTTAATGACCTTTGCGTATCACTTTACATGCAAGGCATACTTTATCAACAATGCCTACAATGATTATGGGAAAATTCATCTACTTACATTTTCTAGTAATATATTAATATATCGCATCAATATATTATTTATCAACGCATGCGAGCAATGATGCACGTGAATTCAAAACTTTATAAAATTTACTGTTTGTCATTTTGAAATAGATTACAATTAACCGACTTTTCAATTTTCGAGTAATCTAATTACTCTGAATTTTATACTCACCAAATTTTTAAAGTCGATTCTTCATGGCGTTTCGCAGATTATAATCGTTGTTTAAAATAACAAACAGTAATTTTCATATCGGTTTTTTTAACCGCGAAAAACCGTAAAAACCGTATGTACAATTCATAGGAACGATATCATTTATCGATTTCGTCCAAATCGGCGACGAAAATTCATTACCACCTGTGATATCGAATATTTTCAAGGCAATGATAGCGGCTTGTTAAATTTCTCGAAATTGCATAATCTACGGTATAATTTGTTCATACAATATATAATATCTGAAATATATTCAATTTCCTACTATCAAAATTCGTCTAAAAGTTTAATCCGCACCGCATTTCGCACGATTAAAACTCTTTGTACTGAATACGAAAAAAATTATTTCTCATTCTCTTTGTCATCGTGATTGACCTAAGCGATAAATGTTAGGTACGTGATTTCGGGAGTACGGTATTATTTCCGATTCTCGCAATTTATCTATTCATTATACTATCGCAATATTTTATTCAATCAATAATAGAAAAGTATAGTTGCTTAAGTAATACACCTGACTAGTATTTTCGGCAAACAATTATTTAAATATACTAGAATCGGAAATAATAATTGTATTATTTTTTACGCGTTGAAGTGATATTGCAATGAAAATCGGACTAGGAACTAATGTTATGAGAATCATAATTGAAAAATTTTTTTTGTCACAACAAAATAAATAAGTGCCCCCCCCCCCGTATTGGCACCTGTGCCTGGTTAAATTTTTTCTGCAAGTCTCTCACTTCACATTTTTGTGAGAATTTCCCAAAACTTCCTCATTTTTCCATCATAAATCTTAACGCCAAGAATGTCTCAAAAACGCTCGAGAAATGTCAGCATTATCACGCACTTAGACGCAAATTACAGATGAAGAATAAAAAAACCGCAAAAATAGACAGCTCGGAAGACTTTTGTAATATTTGCTGTTGTGTAATGTCCATCCATTACGAGACGCGGTAATAACATCTCGCGAATATCGCAATGCATAATTAATGCATAAATCGTAAATCGATAACGAATCTAACGCTAATTAAAATCGCGGTGTTCGCCTGATTCTTAAAATCCTACCTACGCGCAATCAATCAATATATTATAACTTCTCTGAATGTCCGTCGACGCTAATTTAAAATTCGCGTACAAAACTCGTCAATCAACAACGGCAATGATTGCACCGTATTTACAGGGAAGGGAAATTCATAAATATTTATGGTTCTGGCAAAAAGATGTTTAGTCGTCGCCCCTTTTTTTCGAGCAAAATAACGTCGGGTTTTTTATGCCCCTCGCGTGAATGTTACGAGTAACCTTACGATAAAATGCAAACGTTATCGAAGTTACGTAAGCTTGGAGTCACCGGGAGAAAAAAGAAAGCCACTTGTTTACGTTTCTAGACTAGAAATATGATCGTGCCGTTTTTTGACACTTTGGGAATATCGGTCCAGGAATCGAAGCTAGATTGTGTATATTGGGCGGTAAAGTCGATTTTAACAAGTGCGAATGGTGTAGGCGAAAGGTACAATTATTGTACCATCATTGCAGAATTTGATTGGTACATGATTTTACGGTGACGAATTTTTGGAAAAATTACGAGTTTTTGGAGAAATTTTTCAAGCTCGCGAGCATTTATGCATGTTTGTGTCATGATCACACGAGAAAAAATCGACATTACGCCTGTAGTACAAACGGTATTTTCTGAGTCTGGGAAAAAAAGCGTAATTTTCTGCGACATTTTAGTTAGAAAACAGCGCTTTTCCCGTCGAAGACATGGAAATATACAAACTGGTTCGAAATTACCGGATCGCAAGAAAGCTCAATTTCATATTTTGTACATAACAATAAATATCAATAAATATCAATGCATAATCAATGTCAATATTTCCAAATTCATACATGATATTCTTTATATATAATGTAAATATATAATATTATAATGTTATGATATAATTTTATCCCTTTCAATTTTGTTTTTTGAATTTTTATTATATAAAAGTCTGACTTGAAATATTGATTAAATATAAAAATGTCAAAACCTTCTAACTTCCGAATTTCCAAAAAGTCTGAATCTACTTTAAAAACTGTTGAACTTTCAATACAGAAAACGTAGAAAAACGAAATCCGCGAAACTAAATCCTGTATTCGATGGCACAAGATCATAAACGAGAAGATCCGTTATAATTTGTATTGAGCCTTCTCAAGATGCGGAAATTCATGCGAAAATAAAGTTATAATGCAACTTTGTGAGCGAAGGTTCGACTCCGGGATTGGGAAGTCGTTTGGAGAGAGCTCTGGGCAAGTCGAAGGAACTGCAGGGGAAGGAGATTATTATGATATATGTGTACGATATACGATATATATTATACTGTCGCGTGACTGAGGAATGCCGTCGATTCTTGGGGCGATCAGACCATGAAGAGTTCGACGCACTGGTGGAGAGCTTGGAGCGGCGTGAGCTGAATGCGCTTGTCCATGTCCGCCGCGGGCACCAGAGCGTCTACGCGAGGCTCCGACGGCAACAACTGCACGCACTCCGTCGACGTCAACTACACAACAACCAACTTTTCATCATTCGAATCTCAACATTTACGATCCAACGGGATTTTTCAGTACGTTTTCGACGGTTTGGATGTAGATTTATGGACTTTCAAAAGCTTTTAGTACAGTTCTGTCGTTTCCAAATTGTGGAAAATTGTTCAATTGTTTGCATGAAAAATTTGTAGCGCGACGTCGCGCGACAAAATTTGTACTGCATTTTCGGAATACTTCCGATTTTGAATATTAAAATCCAGATTCGCCAAATTTTCCACCGGAAATGTTCAGAAAAATGTTTTTTCACCATCAGTCATGAATATTTCTTCACACTTCTAAAAAAATTCGGGAATATTCTCGATTTCACGGAAACGAGATTTTTCGAAAATCCAAAATTTCTCCAACTCACCAAAGTCGCCTGCTGAGGAATCTGGGGCATACCACCAACATTTCCCGGGTTGTAATAATTCGTAGGACTAACGGGGGGTGAAGGGTAAGGCCAATAAAAAATTGGGGTGAACGGCGGCGCTCCACGGGGTAGCATCCCGGGCAGAGGCAGGGGTTGGGGCGGGGGCGGTGGCTGGAAAATCGTGCCAGGTGCGATCCCGGGCGGTGGCGGTGGCGGCAGCAAAGGTCCACCTGCTAGACGGAAAACGTCCACATGAAACTTCAAAAATCATTTCAGGATCGGATCTTAAAATCAACGCGTATTTCACTACACCTGAAACGAAGTAAAATCGAACATATCCAAGATTTGAAATTGAAAAAAATATTTCACCCTCTACTCTACTTTCCATTAGGAAGCCCGATGAAAAACAGACACGAAACAAAACAATGGATGTTACCGTAAAATACATAGAACAGCGATGAAACGGAAAAATTAAAAAAATTTTCGAGAAGAGGATTTACTAGCATTAATGGAATTGGATAATAAACGTACCCACAAAATAGTAAACGTTAAAAACTCGTTACACCAATAGCCAATTAACCTATGACCCAGAAGTTGTCAATGTACGTACACAATAAAAATCAGACTTGGGAAAATTGTTTCGCGATGTATTTTTTACATCTCCGGTCAAGTTTTTACGAGTTTAATATTAATTTTTTTATTCTGTGAAAAAAACAGTGAGTAAGTAAAATATCACTCCCCAAGTCTGATGAAAACATGACTTATGCCATTTGCGGCTCGAAACGTGCAAGAACCTGAGTTTTCCGCTACATGCAAAAAACACAAAAAAGAAAACACTCATTTCCTGCACGATTCGATATGCCTAGCGCAGATGTAAGATGGAACGGAAAAATTGTGACGAAATTTCATTAAAAATCGAGGAGTAGATAGTCTATGAGGATTCTGAGACCCCCCGCTCCTCCTCCCATCACGTGACCAGGAGTGGGGAGTCGGTGATAAATCATAGAAAATTAAACAAAAGTAAAGTTACGAAAAATTCTTGAATGTCCAAAAATTATTAAAAATTTGTCGACATTCTGGGAAATGATAAAAAATGATAACACCGAAAAAAATTTCCGAACAATTTAAGAAAATGTAAAAAAATTCTGGAAAATACATTATTCTGCGAAATTTTCATCATTCTATCGAATTCTGAAAGATCTCTTAAGATATTTGTTATCATTCCCTAAAATTTCGTCGAATTTCGGATATCTTCTTGATTTTGTAGAATCTCCATAGACTATCTACTACTCAGAGGTTCAACATTATCTGGAGTACATGTTTTTCGAGCATGATATCGTATTTCACTCGATGTCTTTAAAAATAACGCGTCAGCTTGAAATTTTGAAAATCATCAAGCTGACCGACGAAAAAAATTGACGCAATCAAATGATATGCGCGCATCATTCAAGAACCATAAAATAAAAGTATTCCACGAAAATTCGTCAAACCCCATATTTTGTGGTCGAAAAAAACCATGAAAAATTCGGAAAAAAGCACAGGTCTCCGTCCATCGTGCATCATCGCCAGGGGAGGAATAATGATTGACTTGGCCTACCTGGAAGCACAGAAGTTAGTATTTGTGTGTACGAGTCCCATTACCATGTCGCGATCGACACTGCACCATTGTAAAACGTGATACTTGAAATGTGTAAACCGCACCATCCTGCCCCACAAACTCTCTTGCCAAAATACAAACTCCATTCTTGCCCCTTTAATTTTTCCATCGTAATCCTCCATAGCACACACGCGGACCCGCGCTTCCTCCCACGCTTTTTACCCTATTTTCTAGCTACATCCAGAAAGCCTTTTCTAATGAAACCACACATGAAGGTTATTGAATAACGAGTCCCCCGACTCTTTATTTATTTTCTAATATCACCAACGAAGGGCTATCCACAAATGAAATCATTAAACATGATGACACGCTGTATTAATGTGTTGAAAAATATAAACTAATTTAATCATCATGAAACTAGTGTGTATGCGTGCAATTGACGCCGTCACTTCTATGTCTGATTGCCAAGTGGATAGTCCTTCAACCATTGTATCACCGTCACAAGATTTTTTTTTTTTTTTTTTTTTTTTTTTTTTTTTTTTTTTTTTTTTTTTTTTTTTTTGTTTTTTTTATAATTTTTTTTTTTTTTTATTGGTTTTTTCCCGTTTTTTTTGTATTTTTTTTATTTTCATACCCGCTTTTAGTGGAATTATTTAAATATTTTTGGAAACTATGATTTAATTTGTACTTGATACAGAAATTGGAAAAAAAATTATGCTGTATACGATAATATAAATGGTCGTTTATCATCAGGGCGACCCAAAATATTTGCGAGAAACTTGGACATATTTATTTATTATTTACGAAAAAAAGGAGAAAATATTTGGGGTAGATATTGAATATTTGATATATTTCTGTAATTCTCCTATACTTTCGGAGTAAATTATTATTGAATTCAGTTGATGAATTTCGAAGTTTTGAAGCATTTTGATGTCTTGGGATATTTTATTTCTAATAATTGGTAACGTTTTCAAAAAATGTAATTATTTTCAAAGTTCTGCATGAAGAATTATGACATTTAAAAATTTTGAAGCTTCGGAAATTTTGAAAGTAATGTTTCGGGAATTTTTGAAGTTCTGAAATTTTCGAATTTTTAAGAATTTTATAAAATTTCTCATTTTCACAGCTTCGAAAACTTCGAAAGTTTTCGATATACCAAAGCTTTGGAGATATTGGAAATTTTGCCAACTGCAGACCTGGATTTCTGAATTTTTAAATTTGGAGACTTTGAAATTATGTTCAAGTTATAGAAAATTTCGAAAAACCATAAAATTTTGAACTTGTATATTTCGGGAAGTTTCGGAAATTTTGAAATATTTCAAAGATCAAAAAATCTGAAGTTTTGAAGTTTTTATGAATTTATAAGTTTTGAAGCATCGTAAAACATTGTAGCACCCCCAAAAAATAAAAAATATTTACTAAAATGCAGAGCATTTGCAACATATTTATAATAACCTTTTTTTTTTCAACATAAAAAACCAAAATATTTATTCGGATATTAATTTGTTTATTTAAAAAAAATATTTCAGGGTGCCCTGCTTACCATTAAATAATAACATAGAAAAAATTCAGTAAGTATTGATAAGATTTCGAAAAATCCGATCTTCATAACTTGCAGAACAAAAAAATTTTCAAATTCCATCAACATTGTAAAAATTCGATCATTTCTACGAAAAGTGACACTTCCATCCACCCCACTCGACAATATCTACAAAAAGCGATACAATGTGATACCAGCCCGAACTCAATCAATACTGAAGTAAAAAAATAGTCGAATAAGTCACGATAAAGAAATCCCCATAATATACCACGACAGAACAACAATTTCCTTACACTCGAACTTACATTCTTTAGCTCGAGTTTTGCGAACACCATAAAGAATCTCAGAAAAAAGTAACACACAATAATAACCTCGTAACTCAAAATTCAACTCAAAACTTTGTTCAAGCAGAGAAAAAAATTTTTTCACGAATATCGAAAAATAAATACTACGCCGATTTTCCCTCCAACGAACACTTCCGATAAAAAAAAAACGTTCATCAAACAAACGGAATAGGATCGATGACCGTACTTTTTTGCTTGAATGGAAGAAAAAAAGGTTCTTCCAAGGATAAAACGGTACCCGCGTTTTGAAGCATGCTTGTATTAAATCCGAAGCCAATATTTCGTGACCGTCATGCATGAAGGCGCGAACTTGAATTTCTCATTTAAAGTAGGTAATTTCAATGTTCTTATCGTTTCTTTTTTCACTTTTCGTAACGCTGCCCAATCCAAATTGGCCCCAAAAAACACAAACAAGAAAAAGAGTGAAATAAAGAAATAAAAAATTAAGAATACGAACGGACGAACAAACAAACAGGTAAAGAGACATAAAAAAGTACGACCACCGTGCAAGGATTACACATAGGATAAAGAGACCAAACCCTGGCAAGCCCAAAGATAACCATGATACATGATTACGTTTATTAAATATTAATGTTTACGTATATGCATATATAAAATATCGGTACTCAGTATTCGTATAATTATATCATGGAGAATTACTAATATACGCTGTAGTATACATACTTACTGAACGTGCAAAAGTTATATCGTAAGTGTACTCGATTGTCGCTTAATTTAATGGTAGTGTCTCTTTTACTCTAGGAAGAAACAATAAGTTTTCAAGTTTCAATAAGTTTTCAACACCATTAGTTAGCTTTCGCTAGCAAAAGTACGAAAAATCGCATTTTTGTTACACTGATAGGGAACTAGGCTTTTTGTCTATTCAAGTTTTTTTCTCATTCAAGTATTTCAGGGGATTCGAGACACATTTACATCCAGCGAAAGCGCTCTCGCAAAATGGGAGGACATTTTTTTTCGTGAAAAATTGAATTCGAATGCAGAACTGAACGAATTTTCAATTTTTAAGGATGAGTAAATGAAGGGGGGAGTAGGATTTTCTCAGTGTAATTTTACGAATATGAAGAAATTTCGACGAACAAATTTACATAATTTAGAATACAATTTCAAAAATTCGATGATCTCTGGACTTTGAATATCATAATTTTATAATTTTCGTTTGATTCCGATTTAGACGAATTTTTATTTTTTATTCTAAATTGACACTGACACTGAATCATTATTTTATCTTCGAAACATGAAAGATAGAGTATCAAGTTCGGAAGAAAAATGTGTACATATGTGAAATGTTTCGAAATTTCACTCATTTTGGGACTTTAAATAATATAATTTTCGTTTTATCGCGATTTGGAGAATATGAAATTTGTAAATTCGGAATGAGAATTAATTAGAATCGAATAATTATTTTATCCCCAATTTCATCACAGAACTTGCAAAATATGGGATGGATATTGGAATTCCGGGATTTTTTGTAGGTTTTTTAACTTGACTGCTAAAATTGGAAGTAAGTCCTATCTCGAATGAAAAAAATTATCAATTTACACTGGCTGAATAAATAATTTGACAAAAATTGACTCATAAATCGAAAATCCTTATGATTATGAAATAATATTATTGTTCTCTATTTTTAGTAAGAAATTTTATGGTATTTCATACAAAAATATTTCAATTACGAATTGGAATGTATCTTACTGTGATAAAAACTTATCCAAAATTCATAACGGGTGATTTGCTGTAATAGTAAAATTTATAATATTTTTCGACTTCATTTATTTTGAGAATAACATTTTTTTCCTTGAATTTTGAAGATTGATAACATTTTATTCAGTCAACAAATTATTTAATCGATTAATTATTAAATCAATCAATTAATTTATTTATCGATCAATTGACTAATTAATTTCATCTGCAATTATCTTCAACTTACATCCACTCAAAAAATTCACCACTGTAAGCGAATAATTATGGAGTTTGATACTGTATTATTATTTTAGAAATTTTGCATCGCAATGGCATAATTCTCATGAATTTTCTTGAAAAATGAAAAAAAAAAAAAAACTTAGCTCCATCGATTATTCTGTACTATTACCCTAATAATTATTATTATGAAATCATATGAATATCCATAATGTTATAAGATTTTCAAATTCCCCTCAAGATTCTATTTTCTTATAATGTCAATTTCATGTGTTAAGATTTACAATTCTCGTAAACTCGAATTAATAAAATCCTCGTACAAAAAATTACCCTCATAAGAATTTTTTTCCCTCCAAGAAAACGAAATCTCACAAATATTCCGAAAATCTCAAGAAATTTTCAAAATACACATAATAATTAAAGTTACTGGAGTATTTAAAAAATCTACATCCAAAAGTCATAAACAAAACCGCATGAAATAAGAAACCTCACTCATCGGACACTCACACTCCCTGAATTCCCATATTTCAATTCCAGAATTCCAAACTCCTACCCATTTTCCCAAATGCCAAGCCCACAACTCGATTCTAGGACCTTCATAATCCTAAATTGAAAATTTCAGAACCTCCCCCTTCTACCAAAAAAAAAAAAAAAAAAACCAAATCCCAAAATTTCCCACAACCTCCACCAAAACCCACTCCCCATCTACTCCCCCTCGCACAATTCTCCCAATCGTCCCTTCCAAAACCCGTAATCTAAAAACTCCCCCAAAAATTCGTAAATCGTGAAGCGACGTCATCGTCATTCACGCGTTATCGTACACCCCAGAGACGGACCGAAGCCTAGACTTTCGAGTCAGAAGAGAATAAAAGCGTCAATCACCATGTTAGTCATCCACACCACCGTACACAAACTATAGTATATAAAAATGGAAAAAATAACTCGCGCAACCCGGTCGCAAAACGAGCAATCGAAAAAGGTAACGAAATAATGGTAAAAAAAAAAAAAAAAATGAACAAAGAAAAAAGCTTGAATATAACTTGCCCCATGAGTGCCGCGATGAAATCCAGCGAAAGCCAACGGTACAATGCAGTACATGTAGAGCAGTAATTATTCACGACACCACCGTAAGGGCGCGTCGTAGCCACCACAAAATAATCACTAATTATTGTAAGTCGTTATCAAGCGAAAGGTCAAACGAAGCAAAACTTCGCAAATAGAACAAACTCGAAACAAAACACAAAAACTTATCTGCGAAATTTCGCCTCTATTCACCCCGCGCTTTCCATGTAATTAAGTATGTATTGCACAATGTGAACGAATCGCGCAAAAAAAGAGTTGCAATTTTCGTCCTCTTCGTCTCAATGACAAACTCGAAGGAAATACTGCAACCCGTATTTTGCGCTACAAATCTATACGTTGATTACTCAAGTACTTATTTTCCACCATCGTAAATATTTCGAGGCACTTTGTCGGTGTCAATAATGTACAAAAGTACGAAAAAGGAATGATTGCGTTAAATATATATATGCACGCGTGCTGACAAACGTGTAAAGTTCATACAAAATTAATTGCAATATGCCTTAGAACCTAAAGGAAGGAAAATTTACCCAGTGCACTTTTCCGTCCGGAAATAAGGCAAGACTTGGGAATGCACTGATTGATAGTCGGCGGGAGGGACAAGGCTTATTTTTGAGCGGTTAATAAAATCGAAAGAACGCTACTAAACAACCTACACGAGGGGAGGAAAAATTCCAAAAATCATGATTAAAATTCCTGCCACAAAGAATGAGTTTTTTCTCAACAAAACGTAAACATTTCCAAAATGATAATAGCGACGATAGGAAAAACCTGGAATGACTTTGGAATGATCCAAAAATATAAGAATTCTACAAGTTCAGGGTGGTTCATTTGGGATGATAAAACACCGTCTTAAATCCTAATTCCAATCCCCCAAAAATAGTGACCACCTCCGAACCATCTCCATTCACTGGCAGCATCGAAAAAACGGTAGAAAACCAGTGATTGGTTTTTTACGGTTTTTCTCGGTTTTTTCAGAACCCTGATCTCGATAACGCCTGAATCTCGAAAAATTGAGCTGAAAGAAACCGGGTGAAGCAACAAATTCGTTTCAAAACCAATAGCTCTTGAAACAATTGGCGTAGTTGTTCAAAATGCATCATTAAAATAAGAAGTCGCGAAAAAATTCGGCAAATGTCAAAAACGTTCGAACTGAGAGATCATGAAAATAATGACAAATTCTCGAAAATTAAGAAACAGGATGAAAAATAGACCCGAAATATTAAAAAAAAAAAAAAAAAAAAAAAAAAAAAAAAAAAAAAATGCAAAAAAAAAAAAAAAAAAAAAAAAAAAAAAAAAAAAAAAAAAAAAAAAAAAAAACAAAAAAAAAAAAAAAAATTATTTAGAAATTCTGAGGAATTCGCAATATCATGGAAATATTGTAGAATTGTTGGATAACTGGAAATTCCTGAGAACTCTCAAAGTATGAAAAATAGTGAAAATTTCAAAAAAGGTTCTGATAAATTCCAAAATACAAAATTATTGAATAAAGAAACTAATTACGAAATCTTCGAAAAAGTTCAATATTTTGAAGAATTAACAAATTTTGCAAAATTCGCGAATTTGGACAATTTTGTGACGTAGAACTAAATCTGTTTGGTTTCCCACTTTTTTAGTTAACAAAAAACTGGAGTTTTCTAAATTCAGACGTTTTTAAATCAGTTTTCCAAAAAAACGAAGAAAATCCGTAAAAATCGAATCACTGGTTTTCTATCGTTTTTTCGATGCCGCTAGGGTTGATCTACATCTGGTGATAAAACTGAGCAGGGTACGCAAGACCAGGAGTCTGGGCCGGTGCGGGGAATGCCGGGGGCGTCGACCAGTTCGCGCGCTTCGTAGCGCTAGCGGCAGCGACGGCCGTGGCTTCGTTCGGGAAAGCGTGTTCCCAATGGCGCTTGAGGCCCATGATCGCGGAAGTGGGCCCGAGGGGGGCGGCGGTGGGCACCATGTGGGGCGACAAAAGACCAGGATGTGCCGCGGGTGCCCGCAGAATCGCGGGTAACCTCGAGGGGACGTTGAAGAAGAGATAAGGGTGGTGCGCCCCGGCTTGGGAAGCCGCGGTGGGGTGCAGGGGGGCCTGGCCCGCCACGGCGTAGTGGGCCAGAGTGTTCTGGGTCGGGATCGCGAGGGCCTTGCTCGAGGCGTTGTTGGGGGAAAGCGGTCCCGCGGAAGTCTGGGCCTGGTTGTTGGACGCAAGAGTCATCAACCAAAGGTCCTGGTTGCGGATGGCTTGGGCTTGTGCCTGGGCCTGGGCTTGAGCCTGGGCTTGGGCTTGGACGAGCGCGTGCAAGTCCCAGAGCGGCTGCTGGGCCTGAGGCACGCTCGCAGCGGATACCGCGACCGGCGCGCTCGCCGGATGCGGGCTCAGGTTCGCGGCGGCGGAGGAGGAGGTTTGAGGGCTCAACGTACCGGGTGAGAGAAGGCCCTTGGACGGGTGCAGGAGGCCCGTAAGGACGAGCCGCATGTCCTCGCCGCTGCACTGGAAGACCTCGATGTATCGCTGCTTCTTGCCGAAGTTTATGTAGCGGTGGTGACGCTGTGAGGCGCACGCGAACGCCGAGCCTTCGCTGTCCATTTGGATGAAGGCTTCGCCTGATGGTTGGCCCTATTTTGATGTAAAAAGAACATTTTCAAACGAAAACGGAAGAGGCTTTCGTTGACTTTCGAACTATTTCCTACCTGAACATTGTAAACCATATGAACGCCTTGGTAAACGATATTTTTGGAATGTTCACCGAGGAATTCGAGAATGTGCTCAACGAGAGCTTCGTAAGGCAAACCGCGTAGACGAATGCAGTCCTTGCGAGTCCCCGACATTATCAAATCTTGGGGCAACAGGGGGAGCTTCAAGGTCGGGGGCGATGCGGGCGCGGGTAACCTCTCGCACCACAGTGGACTTATGGCTCTATTCAGTACCTGAAACAACGAAAATATTCACGAATTCGATTGTTTGAATTTTTTCGAAGAATTCGGTTCTTCTACTCCTTGAATTGTCTTCACCGACTCACTTGTTGCACCTCCGCGATCGTGCTCCTAAATAATTCGATGTACCGGTTGCCAATGGAATCACGATGTTTGCTAAGCGCTTTTCCCGCGTCCTCTTCCTTTCCAAACAGCACAAACGCGTCACCGGTTGCTCTTCCGTCTGCTTTTTTTACGAACAAAACACCATCTTCCCCGTCGAACACGTGGCAAGGTTTTGGTCCCGCTAGAAAGAATTCGATCTGGAAAACGTACGATTTTGTTACGAATATGATACGCTTCAAGGCTGAAACAGTCGGTAAATGATTGTGACGTCGTTCAAAACTAGGGAAGTACCGGAACAACTATTCTTCCAAGCATTACTGGATTATGACGAGGAACCAGTTGGATGAGAGAAATTGGATGATGGATTATTTGAAGACTCACCACTTGCTTGGCCACGCAGTCATATGGAAGACCCCGCATCCTAACGATGACCTGAGCTCCTCGCGAAAGAAACGCGTGAGCCTCGCCGCTCGCGCCACCTGCGACTCGTACGAAATCATCCCCAGAAGCTTTGTACACCTCAATGTATCGCAGCCCAATGTGGTGCTTGTGCCTTTTCAACGCCATGTCCCTATGTTCTTTGCTAACGAAACGCACCAGAGCTTCGCCGGTGCGTCTTCCCATGCTACTCAAACACAGAGCTACGCCACCCCTGTGACCATTTTCAGCATTTTAATTGCGCGAAACGTATAATCATCACACGTAATTAAACTTGTTCCCAACTATAATTTTTTTTCGCCCATTACGGTAAGGATAGACTCGTTGCTGTCTAGTAAATCATGCTTTTGATAAAATTGTGTAAAAGCTTCACTGTTTCGGTTTTGAACGAAAAATATCATCGTGAATAAGGTTTTTTTTTACTTCAAGTTTGTGAAAAGTATGAATAACTCAAACAATTTCAACTTTCAACAAACGGTTGCGATTACAATGTCTCGCGAGTTTTATCTCGCTACATTAGCCTGCCACTATAATTATGTATTTCAGTTAAGAAAAAAAAAACTCGAACAGAAGAAAACATTTTCAGGAAAAATCATATTTTATGCATCACGTGAAATTGGAATATTGAATAAATCTACCTACTTTAAGTTATCGTTACTTACGGGAGACACTTTAGAATAAAAATACAACTTTCATCAAAATTATAATCTCCGTGTTTTGTGAGCGTTTCAAGATCTTGTTATTATTCATATACATGAGCACCGTAAGGAAGAATAATTCAAGAACAGACTTTCGAAAAATTTAAATTCTAACATGACATTAGAAAAATTACTTGTCACTTGGAATCATTAATTTTCCTTGAAACGAAGCAACAAATTGACAAACGACATTTCCCTGTAGAATATTAACAAGCTCTCGTTACGCGCGTGACAAACACGTCAAAAAAGTTCAACTCGAGATTTGCAAAAAAAATGTTATTATCGAAATGCAGCTAATATTGCTCAATAATGTAAAATCATCCTTGACCCTAGATAAGGGTTATCGTAAAATGCGTCACTGTCAAGACGAGGAACGTTTTTCCACGACTTTTTTTGCAAAACTCGACATGTTTCAAAACGCTTACTAAACTCGAATAATAAAAAACTTTACCTTTCCCAAACGCCTTTAGAAGCATGCGCACGAATAGCATACTTAAATATGTTATTTTGTTCGTCGAGGTTGGGTGGTGATTGCAGGCGAAATCGTTGAAAATTGACTCACAAGCTGACTTTTTTTGCACTCGCAACTTTTGCTCAAATTCATAAGGACTTCACAAAATCTACTAAAAACAAAATATCAGAAATAATAGCAAAAATTGTATGTACAAACAAGTTGAAAAACCGATCGGAATTTGATTTTCAAAAATTACACGTCGTTTCATAATAGTTGTAAGACAGTCACTCGCCGAAAAACAAATACTTTATTTTTGGGGTACATCAATTTTCAAAAATCCCAATTTTTCACAAGCCTCCTTCACTGAATAATAAGTAATCAATAGTACTGATAAAAGTAAGCCTTTTTCCACGTCAATCAGCCCAACCTCGACTGTACAGAATCACCACTCACTGAAAAGAAAGAAGACAAAAAACTCACTTGACGACGTTGAGTCCCCGGAAGAATTTGGCTATGTCCTGGTCCGACAATTGCCAAGGGAGACCGCGTACACGGACGACGCAGTTGTTGTCTACTTCTTCATCTTTCGAGCTGCGAAAAGAGACGAAAAAAGAAGCCGCGTGAAATCTAAGTTCCCGCGGACTGCATAAAGAGTCGTATTCTTTTGAGTTTTGCTTACCATATACCGGGCTCTAGAACAAGGTTGACCACTTCTGGACTTTGAAATACGTGCTCTGAAATTGAAATGACGCATTTAAATAAACGTACTCGGTCATGGATTCTCGTATTGTTCAGGCATGGGGACGTTTTTCATTTTTTTTTGCGCGCTTTCGCGCAAACAGGAAACGCCGCGACAAAATGACACGGGAATTGGCAAGAACCGCAAATTTTCAGAGAGTGACTACTCGCGGGTTTCGCGGTAATTTCATACCTTCGTCTTCTTGTCTTTCGTTTCTCAAACAATTTCATTCATTCCTCGTGGCATAAGCGCCGAATCTTAGGGATTTTAGCCATTTTCGAAATAAATGTTCGAT
Organism: Platygaster equestris; assembly: GCA_030522785.1. Classification (NCBI taxonomy): domain Eukaryota; kingdom Metazoa; phylum Arthropoda; class Insecta; order Hymenoptera; family Platygastridae; genus Platygaster; species Platygaster equestris. The sequence continues at coordinate 43,181 of JAPYZK010000199.1, forward strand.
TTTTTTTTTTCGGTCTCCACTTATGGATTTTTTTACTTTATTGTTAGAATGGGGTTGCATTCACGAACTTTGGGTTTTACTCACAACTTTCGACGGTTCAGAGAAATGAAAACGACTCTCTCGCAATAATAAAGTTTCTTTATCAAATTTTAATCGGTTTCTGTCCTCGTTTACATGACACTTATTTGAATCTTAATCAAATTGAATGAAGAATTTTGGAATAAAACTTTCAGAAACCCTTGTGAAAATGAATAAAAAATGGATAGGATATAATTAATGCACGTCGAAATAATATTTTTCAAAATAAAAAAAAAACCTTATAATATACGCAATACATCGTATAAAAAAGTATTCGATGTAATCAATGAATTCGTAACACACGATAGTTAATCAATTCTCGTATAAAAAAATGTTAATTATTTATAATAAATTCGCTTCATGCCCCTAAAATTCTATAAAAGTCGGCGCTTATGCGCGGAGAGACTTCTGTTTTCATTCGACCGCGGAAAAATGCATTTCATTTCGCGATTTTTATCCATCGAAGCAGTACTGTTGAGCAGAAAATTTCCCAGGATATAACTCAACTTTCTAATGACCATTTAATGTCCGATTAAATGTTCATGATAACTACGCTTGGAGAGAAATAAAACACATAATACAAATTCGTTTTTAATGGATGATGAATCCATTGATATGCTTTCTAAATCATTTCGGGTGAAATTACAACTTTTTCAAGTGCCGGAATCTTGAGTATTCAAATTTACCGAGTTCGTAACTTTTTTTACGTTCGACTTTTCAAAGTTTTGAAATTTGTGTTTAATCATTCGAAACATTTTGATAAATGCAAAAAATTTTCAAACTCTTTGATTTTTATGTGAAACTATGTATGAGGTATTTGCATACTTTTCGTCAAATTCATACATTTTCCGAGTTAATGCCTAAAGTCATTTGGACAAATTTTGCACAAAATAAATCAAGAGACACAAAATTTGGAATGCAATTATTTTAATTTTCAAACTTGATTCAATCAAATTTGACAACGTTCAGATAATTTAAATTCAGAAACTAAAATCACAATTTTTGAGATAGAAAAATTTTCAAATTTGGATCAAGTTTCCAAGTTCCGAAAATTTCGAACGAAGTGAGTCCGAAAATATTTGATTTTTTCCAGTTTTTTCTCAATATTTCAGCTGTTCGGAAAATCTCAATATTCTCAATACGTCTCTGTAATAAGGAGTAAATTTTGAGAGATTCAAAGTTCAATGTTTTTGATTTTCAGACTTCGATAAATAAAATTTGGCAACTCGGAAATAATTCACGTTTAGACAGTAAAATTACAATTTTTAAGATAACAAAATTTTTCAAATGTAAATCTAGTTTCCAAAAGTTCTGTCTATTCCAAACGAAATGGGTCCGATAAAACTTCATTTTTTCCAGTTTTTTCTTAATTTTCTATCTGTTCGAAAAATCTCAATACGTCTCTGTAATATGGAGTAAATTTTAAGAAATTCAAAGTTCAATTCTTTTGATTTTCAGATTTCGATAAATAAAATTTGACAACTCGAAAATAATTCAAGTTTAGACAGTAAAATCACAATTTTTATAAAAAAATTTTCAAAATGTAAATCTAGTTTCCAAAAGTTCTGTTCATGTCAAACGAAATGAGTCCGAAAATACATGATTTTTTCCAGTTTTTTCTCAATTTTCTATCTGTTCGAAAAATCTCAATACGTCTCCGTACATAAATAAGAGGTAAATTTTGAGAGGAAGCAAATTTCGAGGACGTTGAAAGCCACTGCACGGATAGTTTTGCTCGCTAAGAATGCAGTGCTGCTTGACCTGCACTCGTAAAGCTGCGTGGACAAACGCCCGTGCACTTCGGGCCGTTTCTCGCGCGCATGTAAACGTCACCGCGCGTTCGTTTGTGCGCTACGATGCAAGTGGCCGCGCAATCAGATCGACCGAACGCTACCCAAATTTCACCCAGCGGAGCCAATTATTTCCCTTCGGATCGCGATGTGAAACATTTCAGGCGCGTTTCGCGCACGAAATTGCTACAAATGACCCTCCGCGAATTAGGATAATAAAAACGTTGGGAATGAGCTTAGGTACATAAAAAAACGACAATGCTTATGAAGATTTTAGATATTGAGGAGACCATTTTTTGGGATTATCCGATGTTTAAGAATGATGTGTGTGCAATTTATCTCTTTCTTGGAATTCCGGTTTATTACTACGGGAAATTGGGAATTACAAATTTTGAAGTCATATAAACTCGTGAATTTTTGAATTCCAATCAAAAAACTGAGAATTTCAATAATTCGAATACAGAAGATGAGACATTCCGAACATATACATCTGAATTATGTGATTTCACATTTTTTGGAATTATCAAATTTTGAAAAATTAATTTCGGAAAATTTATGTTCTATAGTTATATTTATTCGAATTCCAATTCATTACTAAAGAAAGCTATACACTTGAATTTTGAATTTACATTAACTTGTAAATTTTAAAAATCCAATGGAAAAACTGAAAATTTCAGGGATTCAAATTCAGAAGATGAAAAATTTCGTATATTTACATTTGCATCATTTGCATTCCATTTTTTTTCTAAAATTCCAATTCATCACCACAGCATATTATAAATTTCAAATTTCAAAGTTATAACAACTCGTAAATTTTTTAATTCGAATCTAAAAACTGAAAATTTCAAGGATTCAAATACTTTGAATACTTGCATCTTTATTTTGTGATTTCAGATTGGTAATAAATATTTCGAGTTCGAAATTTGTAATTTTTCAAGATTTAAATAAAAAAATGTAGGGATTAAAAATTTTCGACCTTGCGAAACTGTAGAATCGAAATTTTCAATTTTTGGAGTTAAACAATTTTTGCTTGAAGTATAAATTTTTAAACTCAAAATAAATTGTTAACCAAAATTGAATGATCTCGAAAACGAAAAAATTTCGAATTTATACATTTTTATTTCGAAAGCTAACAATCTGAGAAATTCAATATTTAAATTAGGACACACAAAAATCTATACAAATTGAATTTTTATCAAAAAATTCTCAATTTATAAACTTTCGATCCCGAAATAAAAAAGTATGAAACTCCAAAATTAAACATTATTTTACAGCTCAGAATGAATTTTTTTCTATTTCACGATTTAAATACAAAACTCTTCGATTTCAAAATACATGCAAAACTTTAAAAATTGCAGTATCGAAAATTTTGACTGTCGAAGTTCGAAAGTTTGGGAACACGAAATATTACACCCAACCGGGGGGGGGGGGGGACAATGAATATTACACCTCCCTTATCATTATTACGAAAGGGGGTGATTTAATTCATAACAGAGAGAATCGGAAATTTTTTTCCCCATAAATCGTTCACTCTACCACCATTCAACCACGCAAAAACTTTGTGTAAAATCGTCTCTCGTCAGCCATTTGTCAACTTGAACGGAATGGAAGAGTTCTTTTGAATAACAAATTCCAGCGTGGATCGCTGTCAAAAGTGCATTGTAATCACCGCAGTTTTCCATTCGAAACGCTCAGGGCTCGATTCTTTCGAAGCAATAAAAGTACAGTACAACTGAAAACAGATCCGATAGTCCCGCCTCGAAATTCCGATTTTTTCAAATCCATTACAATTCACGGAACGCGAAATCGCTTATAAAATGAAAAAGGGGGAATCGAACGACGGTCGATTCGGCGCCGAACGGAATAAATGAATTTTTAACGTACGGTGTTTATATAGCGTGTGCTAATCACGAGCATTATCATCGCAAACTCGTCAGTCTTGCGAAATGTTGGTACTTAAACTACTCGAATGAATTTGCATCTTACCGTCTTTTATTAACCTCTGCAAAATGTTGACTATGTCTTGGATTTCCTTTACGTAGTAGTCATTATTCGTGTCCGGAACTTGACCGAAATCTGTTTTTCATCATGGAGTCAAGGAATGTTTACTGCTAAATTATTGACCATCAAAATTGCGCCTTCTTGTCGCAAAAATCGAAAACTTTAATAGTTTAAAAAAATAATTCCGGAGTCTCTAACCTTTTAGAAGTTATCATAACTTAAAAAATCTTTATGAGCCGAAAATCCACGCAAAACCCCTAAAACTAAAGGTCCTGCTCTGATCGATTGGTACATGTAAATAAAAATGCTCACGATTCCGAATCCCATGCCAAGGCAACGGAAGAATCTCCTTGGACAGATTTGTTTGCGTATGAAAGCGATATAGGTGGAAGCTTATCTCCGATAAGTCACTCAACGAGGGGAATAAAGATAATCGTGTGAAATGGTCACCAAACCCGGCTCTCATGTGGCTCGGGCATCTGTTCGCACCAAAATTAGAGCCGAATCCTTGAGAAAACCGCGACTGAGAATAATAGTTACGCACTCGATGAAAGCTGTAACCAATATCTTGACGACGGCGACCTTTCAACTGCGCTCGCTGATAAGAAACCGACCAATCTCCATAACGCCGAGAAGGATACGCCGCCAATGAACCAAACGCGGTTTGCTCGCTTTTTTCCCTTCATCAAGAATTTCAATTCGTTCGAGGGCTCATTGAAAGATGAATCACAGAGTGATAGAATTGGTGGAGCATTGCAACCCAAAATATTTGTTCTTTCGATTTGTATTTATCACAGACACGAGTTTTCCTATTATTTTAGCTACTCTGGGAAATTGCGGATCGTGATTAATAAAATTTGAATGATTCGCGATTTTTACGATAATTTCTAGGAGTTCTGGGGAATTGATAAACTTACCCTGGTAGTATCGAAAAAATTGTCCCAATTTTTTGAATTCTCGACATTTTCGAACTTCTTTATAATGTTCATAATTTTCGAGTTTTTTGATTTTGCGAAAATTCTGAATTTTTCGCCATTTTTGAATTTTTTTAAATTGACGAATTTCTCGACATTCCAAAATTTTCCATGTATTCAAAAAAATATCACAAATTGTTAAAATTAAACGTTTTTGAAATATTGTCAATTTATAATACTTTTGGAATTGTTAGATTCATTTGATCATACAAAAATTGTAAATTGTTTCCGATTTTTCAGATTTCTTGAACTGCTTAAAATTTTTTCAACTCGAAACTTCCAAATTTTTCATAATTTTCGATTTGTTTCTATCCTTTTTTTTATGTCGAGTTTTTTTTAATTCTTCAAGTGTACTTTAATTACGGTTCTTCGAATTGAATTTTTCTATTTTTACAATTCCTCGACTTTTTCAAAATTAAAAATTTTTGATATGAACAATTTTAAGAAGGTTATAAAATCTGGAAATCGAAAACATTTCAAAATTTTCGGATGATATGAAATTTTCAGCGATTCCAAAACTACCAAAAATTGTGAAAATACCGAAAATGTTGTTACATTTCGAAAATTTGTGAGATCTTTTTAAATATATGGAAAATTATGGAAATTTGAAAAACTCGTCACTTTAAAAAATTTTCAAAGTTCCAAAAAATCTATGGAAATATTAAAAAATTAAAAACCTCCGAAAATTATGAACATTTCAAAAAAGTTCGAAATTTCGGAAATGCAAAAATTTTAGAAATTCTAAAAAAATTTCGAACTCGGGATTTTTTGCAGATAAACTGCTTTTCCTAGTTTCTGCCAGCTCGATTTTTCGAAATTCATATCGGTTTCCCTCAAAAAACCTATAACAAAAACCTACAAAAATCAATCATCGGTTTTCTACCGTTTTCCGTCACCGCCAGTGTATCACAATTCACACTCTGCTTGCAAAACAACAACAACAAAACTCCCAAAACCAACACAAGTCCCAGCAAAAAAAAAAAAAAAACATTCGAACTCACTTCTAATCAAAGAAACCCCGCGCTCGAATTTCCCGATACGTACTGTTTCTCCAATCCACACAAGAAAAAAATTCAGCAGCGTAAGCTTTTTTATTCCAAAGTCGACGATTCTCAAACATTGCACAGCTGGATGAAACCCCCTCCCAAACAGCGACCCCAATAAAATCGTCAATGTCTAATCCAAAACCTAATCAATTTTTATTACAAGTATATAAAACGTTCCACGCGAAAAACTAACACTTAAACATCCAAGGAACGATTACCATCAGCCGCGACAGGTGGTTTTGTTTCCTTAATGCCAATATTGAGATCGCCGGGACAATGGGCGATATTTTCAACATCGAACAAAGTCGACCATTTTTTTCGCGTCTTCGAAAACAATCAAAACTCCAACAAAATATTATGCTCTAGCAAAGAAAAGCGAGGGAAACGATCAGCAGGACGCTAAACATACCTTCAGATATTCCATACCTTTATATTTCCCCTTCTGACCAGGGGAAGACGGTTTCGATTTTTCCGATGAAGAAAACGGAAGAAAATACTAAAAATTAAATGCCCGACGTATTCCGGGTTTTAATAAAGCATCGATATGCGACTAAGACGAGTTTCTTCGCGCTCACAACTGAACTCTCCAGAGGAGTCATTGCAAGCTGAGCTAGTGCGACTTAGGCGATACGAGAGGTCGCATTTGTTCCTAAGGCACGTTTCTTTTTTTTTTTTTTTTTTTTTTTTTTTTTTCTTCTTTTTT
>JAPYZK010000200.1:0-33242 GCA_030522785.1 Platygaster equestris
GATTGGCTGTCGCCATGTGGCGTGTTACAGCGCGATGTGTTAGCGACGCCCCTCTTATTGTTATTTTTCGATTATAAAATAAGCGTTGAACGAAGTTCATCTCTCTTTTGTAACCTGACCGTCGAGCAGTAAATAAATTGTGAAGAACGACTCTCCGGCACATTATTCGGGACACCCAACAAGGTCACACCTAATGAACAAAGTCGAAAAACACAAAGTTCACTCAAATGAGGAGAAAATTTTCCATCCTTGATACATCATCAATTTAGCATTGAAAAATCTCTGAGAAAAATGATGTATTGAAAGTTGGTTATTTGTTGTTTCAGTAACGCTCATTCCATGCAAGGAAATTCAACAAGAGCTGTGAAAAAAGGTGTGAAAGAAAGAGTAAGTGAGTCAAGTAGCAGTGCGGGGATTGATTTCAACAGGACACATTTCAAAGGTGAGAGTACAAATGCAGTCAACTGCATCTCACATACAGTTAAAAAAGAATCACGTCAGCCCAAATCAGAAACACTAATTCCTCAAAAGAAAAGAAAAATTTAACATATTCAAGTAGGAAAAAAGTGTCAATTATTTCAAGTGTGCACATTCATGGAAATGATGATAATACATAGTTTTTGGATATTGTCATTTATGAATTTTTCATCAAAATGCCTGGAGAAAAACCAAAATATTCAACTTGTCAAAGTACGTTATAGGATCGGTCAGTGTAAAATCGATTAGTTGATTGCGAACATCGCCAAATTTGTGTGAGCCCACCTTTTTTTTTTACTACTAACACACAATTGCGAGGTGCGATTTTCGTTGTGTCACGATGTTTTTGATAAATTTGAATTACATATTTGTAAGTCACACAAAAACGTTGTCGGAATATTTTATTAGATCGTGACACAAGAAAAGAGACAAATCCAAAAAAGCGTAAAGGAATGTTGGATTCTTAAAATTGTTCAACCAGAAATTTGCAAGATGAAAAAATGTCGATATGCGTAATATACATATGTGACGCGCTCCGAGAATAAAAGCTTTAGGTCAAAAAAGTGGTGTCACATATTATTGTTATTATTATTGCTGTTGTTGTTGTTGTTATTATTAGTAAACGATCTTTTGAAATTTCTCATCACAATTGGTTTGTCGCAAAAATAAACAATCTTGTGAATTTTCAAAGTTGAGCGTTACTCCACAAGCGTCTATATTGTCGCGCTAACTTGAATTGCTACTCCTTTAAAATTTCATCATTTAAAGCGAAAGTTCCTTTTTTCGAAGCGTGTCGCATATTACAGATAATATGTACGAAATGATCGAGTGCATGTTATATAGAAATACTGTAGATTGGAAAAAAGGAGTTGCAAAATGAGAAACTGACTTGCTGATACACTGGAAAATTGTGACGATTTTCGATGTTGTGCCTTTTTTCTCAAAAATGCTGGATGTAATTCTTTTATTGTTTTTATCAAAAAGACTCGCAGTTATATGTATCGCTGTAGAGAACAAAAATTGTAGCATGGAAATTCTAAAGTGTGTAAGCACCATTTCAATAAGGGTAAATTTTTGACCTATTCAAATACGAAAATGACCCTTACTGAAATGGCGCTTGTACACTTTAGAATTGCCATGCTATAATTATGATGAAAATTCGGGCTTGGTGAATTGTTGCCAGTTGAATCATTAGACGAGGCATTGTCCCCGAGACACCACGATTTCGAGTCGAATTTCGCTTGTACGTGTACCTCCTTCAATAAACTTTCGATTAATCGAAAAAAGAAATAATACGCGTCGATCATTTTTCGTCGCTTTTCTATCAGACAGATTATATGTATAATGGCATTTTTTCTCACATTTTAAACATTTCGGGAAATAAGAATTACGGCTTGGCCATTTTGAAATCTCCGAAATTTGGGATCTATAATTTCACACAAATTCCCAGTAATTGTGATTCAAGTGATTCAAGTTGAAAACATGGACGACTCGAAAATAAATGGTATAGGCGTATAATAATTAAATAAATACACCTGCGAAAGAGAATGAAGCTAGACGAAAGTAAACAATTTGCTTCTTTATTTCAACAATGCTCAACATGATCATCATCAAATACATGTTTTCCAAATGTTACAATACTTGTAGTTTTCGCAGTCTTTCGCAATTGGTGTCTCAGAGGCACTTGCTAAAATTATAATATTTATCGACATACAGCACTCGATTAAAGATTTAAAACTCGTATTATTTCATTTTTTCGTTGAAAAATGATAAAATCAGTCGATTCGAATGAATGCACGATGGAAAACTTGTTTGCTACGGTTTCATCTACATATTTTCAATGTTTCATCTACGTGGTCGCTATACATCATGCAGCGACAATACATTTGCCAATACTGCAATTGAATAGCATTTTTAAGTAAAATCTCACAGCATAAGTTTAATATCATCTCATATCACTTGTGTAACAAAACTGGATCTAAAATCGCGTTAAAAAGAAGCACCTCCCATTAATCATCATTTTGTACTAATAAATGAAGTATATTGCGTGTATCATTGCAATGTATTTCAACAACCGCAACAACAACATCAACAACTTTACTCGTATTGTAAGCAAACAAATTTAATGTTGCACTCGTTTTTTGGATGTGGAAAGGTAAAACGCGTCGTCGCGCAATTATTATAATATGAATTCTACCTAAATACTACAACTGATGCAGTCTTGAGCAAAACGTGACTAAAACCGTCATCAAAAATGACGCAAAGGTTGGCAATTATTTCATTCCAATGCAACTTGCGAAAATTGTATTTTCCCCAGTTCTTTTTTACGCCAACATTGTATTTATTATTCATGAAATACCTAGGACGTCAAGTTTTATTTTTACACTCGACTTTGTTCCTTGTGTAAAATTTTAAATTATAATATACATATAATTAATGATTTCGTGTGGTGCGACGATGTACTCGTTGCAGCTGCGCTTGTTTTGTCTTTGTTTTCTCTTACCGACGAGTAAAAAGGTGTATTACAAAAGTGCACACAAGCACAATCCTGCTATCATGAGAACAAGCGTGAAAAAAAGGTCTCTTTTCAAATCGGCCTTGCGTAAATCGACGCCCGGAAGACTCGAATACGAAGCTCTTTGTCTGAGGCACCACAATGGTATACAAACGTGCAAAATGTCCGGAATCATAAAACCCAAATCTCTGATGACCTGCGAAAAACATTATTATTCCTGATTAGTCATCTTCCAGCTATGATCTTACGCATAATTATATTGCAGTAAACTTGAATCGCAAAATTAAGAATTGTCCAAGGAGGGAAATTTCGAGAGAATAACGGACAACAACAATTAAGTAGCTACTACCACTAACTACTATAATGAAAAAAAAGTGTGACGTATTTATAGTATATTATAGTATGTTGTTGCAGCATCAGCTTGAACGGCTTGAAAAGTTGGAATTGTGAATGAATGAATAAATAAATGAATGACCTGGTGAGAATATCCTGCACCCCAAATAACGTTGCTCACGAAATTGTCCCATCCACCGGCTAGAATGTGGAGAATGGCGATGGAAACGATGGCCATGACTTTTCTGTAGGTCACGCAATTTTCCTCGTCCGCGAGGTGAACGACCAACGTCGTGGAAACGAATTCAGTCAGGGTGAAAAATGCCTGATGGGCCCACTGGTTGTAGTAATCGTCATTCCAGTAGTTTATGTAGACCCACCATGAATAGTAATGGGAAAATATTGTCGACAAGAATAGTATCATCATGCTGTATCTTGATCTCTCTTTGATGACCAACCAAGCCAAGTGTCTGATTGTTTCGTAAGTCACTATCGTACCAAGCACAATGAGTAGCCAGATTTTTAAGCTGTTGGATGTCGCGTTGAAGTACATGTGCTTGTAAGATGCCACTCCGGATTCGTATGAGCCTGCGAATTTCATAATTTTTCAGTTTTTTCCCCTGAATGGTGTAGTAGTAGGTTATAGGTGCGTTATACCTATAACGCATTGGCCAAGTTTCTGTACTGCGACTGCATTTTTTCACGATAAGTCATTAATCGACACATACTCGATTTATAATCAGAATTACATATAAATTATTACTGTAGGATTCGGAGCAATGCCGGAATTTTGGGAATTTACGACTCTTCTCTACATTTCCACAATTCGCCAGAGAATCCTCAAAAGTACATCTCTTGTGAAATATTACTCGCATTTTTCCAGAATTTTCAATTATTCTATATGATTTGGAGAATTATAATTTTTAGAATTCTGAAAATTCTCAACTATGAATTTACAACACTTCTGAGAAAATTTCCAAGAAACCTGGATTACGTTATTATAGTATGATATATTTATAAATTTATGGCTTAATTCCGAGTAGGTATTGTTGCTAGGACTTTCTCTGAAAATCTTGCAAAATATCATAGTATGGAATTGCAAGCTTGCATTGAATTTTGGTAACTCCCGCAAAATCCTCATTATTCAAGTCTTTTGGAGATGATCGGGAAAATGTCGAAAAACAACCTATGACAATAATGATGAATGATATTAATTATAATATTGAAAACGTTCGAGAATGACAGAGTGAAAATGTTTGAGAAGAAGAAGAAGAAGAAGAAGAAAAAAACCTTTGAAAACGGTGTCCCAACAAGAGCAAGTGCAATACTGTTTATCGACGTCTCGAGCAAAGTCCTGCCAAAAGTGGTAAAGGAAGGCAATGTGGACGGGCGGTATCACCATAGGTGCCAACAATCCCGCTATCCTCGAGCCGCACGAAGCAACATTCAGTTGCAACATTATTCTATTATTCCACTTTTCAATCAAACAAGTTTCACCTCCATCATTCTTCTTCCGAAAAATCCCCGCATTTTTTCCACATTTCCGCCGCAGTCAAACCTTTGAATCACACTTTTCCATTACAATTTAGCATTTTTTTCACTCCGGCCATCCCAACGACACAAGTTGAAAAATAGGCATATTTTACATTCAACTTGTATTTTTATGTTTCATTTTGCAAAGTCTGTACGTAAATTGGACACAAATTAGACGTGTCACATTGCAATCTAGCTAGGGGATCGTAATTTTTATAACATTAGCAAGTTTGTATCATCTATTTTATTCATGATTAATGATAATTGATAGTTGAGATTCGAGAGACTGTGCGAATAATAATCATTCGAAAATTTGAGGACAGTAGTTTTTGGGGGTGGACCTCGCCCCTAAAATAAAGTTCTGGCTGTGTATCGCCTGAACTGCTGTGAAGGTGGAAATTCAACAAAGTGGAAAGATGAAAAGAAAAAAAAGCTATTATGAACTGTTCATTTTTTTCGGCCCGATAAAATACTCACAGGTGAATAAGGAGATAATTGCGGAGCGGCATGTTGTTGTTGTTGTTGTTGTTGTTGTTGTTGTTGTTGTTGTTGTTGTTGTTGTCATTAATATCGAATGCGCAATTCTCCGAATGCTGATTATTCTTAATTCAGTGAGCTGATTCGATTGCAGGGAAAAATGTGGCGGCGGCTGATAGCGTAGTATAATAATATGACCAATCCGTTGTTATTCCATGCCATGCTTTGTTGTTGTGTTGCAGAAAGGAGCTCCAACAACTAGACTGCTAAGTAACAACAACAGCTGCTTCTCGGTGCTTGTTCGCGGCCAGATCAGTACGCATAATACGAGTTGGTATTATATTCGAGCGGCAACCCAACTTAACCCGACCCAACATGCACGACGTACGCCCCGCTCGAGGCAGCTCGAGGGACGAGAATGCGCAAAAAAGCCGCGCTGTTGCAGCCGCTGCTCTCCAGCTCGCTCCTCGAATTCGCATTGGCCTCTATGCCTCATCTGCCTCTATCCTGCCTCTATCTGCTGCCGCGCTGCTCTGCTCTCTCTCTCTCTCTGCCTCTGTCGCTGGCGTCGCTGCCTCACTCGGCTCAACTCGGCTCGGTGAGTGCTTGCTTATAAGTATTATTAGCACATATATGTACGTAAGGTTCACACCCATTCGCGACAATAATTGGCGAGATGCACTCCGCCGATCCCCGGCGACTTCGTGCTTCATCCCCAAAATACAGCCATTTCTCGATCTTATTCAATAGGGCATTATGTAGATATTATAATTTAACCGAGTTTCATCTACTTGGCGCAATTTATGCGTCTGCGAGAGCTGAGGTCTGTTGAGAGTTTTCTCAGATCTCGGACAATTTTCGAGAATTTCATTTTTATCGCACGCATAATACAATACAATAATGTACATGCGCTGTATGACAGGCTGTGAGTAAAAACTGAGGGTTAAATTAGGAAGGTTGATGCGGAAAGCCTGAAATTAACGTGTCTTCCGAGCACGAACACCCCAGATCGCCTTTCCCTGCAATTAACACTTACAAACAACACTCAGTATTGCGAATAGCCGCAAATCTATATTTTTCTACTTGATCGAGTCGGAATGTTATAAGCGTTCCCGAATGCGTTTTGTATTACATTTTTGTAAATTACTTTATATAAATGATAATTAGCGTTCCAGGCCGTAGCCTGGAACGGATTCTTTCTTAGCTTGACGCTATTTATTTATAATAGTCAAGTTTTATTATTTGATTGAATATTAGTCCCAATAAGTTGCCGTCAAGTGATAGCAGTTGGTTGATTTTTTGAATTTGAGTCAGCCGAAAAATAACTTTTGCAATCCAAGTATGTAGCAGATTATTAATATTTTATTTAGACCACTGAAATTTTCAGTCTATTCTGAATTACCAGCAAATTAATAACCTCCTCAAATATGTAACATACAACTCTGTAGCTACTATTGATTAATAATTATTGATGACGTTCGCATATGAGAAATGGTGTTACATGAAGTGAGCTTTCTCTGCACTTGTGTGCACTTGTGTTGTTGTCTGTAAAAAATAGATATCATCATCAGCAGCTGCAGCAGTAGCAACAACAGTAGCAGTATAGCTTATTGTTATTCCAGCTGACTTGATCGGGTCATTCTAAAGATATACTGGAAAATAATAATTAACCCCCGAGTTGACCTTTGGGGTAAATAATAATCATGCTGCAAGAGGAAAATAACGCGAGTTTACAAATTATAGATAGGCATATACCGTATTATAATTGTTATTGTTAGCACTATTATTAGGTCGCGTCGCGGCCATCAGTCATCAAAAAATGGCGATGGATAGTGCGTGGGATGAATATTTTTGCCATTTTTGCGTTTTAATAACTCTCGATCAGGGTCGTGTAACTTCAATATACATATAATACATAGTATACATAAACACTTTACACAATCTGCAGTGAGAATTAGCGATGATTGTGCTTACAAAATCAATGCAACTCCTCTTGGAATTGATAGAAAAATGCAGTGACATTATTTTTGCAACATTTCGAAGATCGCATTGCAGTTTCCGCGATTATTAGTTATTAAAGGACTATTATTTCTATGTGGAAAAGTGATGGCCAAAAAACAATGGTGATTTGAACGCGTGTTGAAACACGTGAGAAAAATTTATTGTTCTCGCGCGCATAAATCACGTCGCTGTATGGCAATGGGAGGAAAAAAAGTAGCTCGGTGAGGGTTAAAAATGCGAAACCAGTGCATATTCATGCTTGAAACGAGTCGCGTGAAATAAAGGAATTTTCGGACTTGGCGGTAATTTCTGTATGCACTGCACGCGGCCTAGTAGGAATATATATATGTATATACGTATTATAATCTACGGAACCGAAATAGACGCTCGAAAAATGCCCGACCTACCTACCTATAGGTTAGGTTAGCTTGGGTATACCTACCTCTCAAGTCTCAATTTGCTAATTTAACATCGCGTTTATATGTACCTATGGGTAATACTGTCGCACATAGCTTCATTTGCCGCTTTCACCGCGCCAAGCACGAAAATATCTAATATTATTATTCTGCAGACGTCTTTTCACACTGCACGAATAGGTACATGTTCATTCATAAATGCTCGAGTTATTGAATAGCACAGTAATGGCAGATTATTATTATTATTATTATTATTAGTATTAGTATTAGTATTAGTATTAGTATTAGTATTAGTATTAGTATTAATGGTCATTTATTAATGGCATTACAAAATTTTCGTCATTCTCATTGGAATGAGCTAAATCATGAGAATCGTTATTTTAATATTTCCATACTTAGTGTTGGTATGTTGAATACATGTTGAATACAATCCAATTCTGAATAGGAATAGTCTTTACAAAGTTGATCAATTTTTCGATAAAATGCACTTGCTATTTTGATAATTATTTCAGGTATTTTTCAGAATAAATTACGTAATATTTCTTGGATATGTACTTGGAAATGGTGGGTGGAGATTTTCTCGAGCTTTTTTTACGTATTTATTATACAAGTGAAAGAAATTTTGACGTAACAAATCAAGTTTTGCAGTAATCAAGCACAATAATTCACACGGGTGGCGAAGTGGTTTTTTACGTCGAACATTTATAACGGTGATGTTACTTAATCAACATTAATTTTATCAGCAATATACGTATAAGAAGTAGTATGAGAGTCATAATACTATTATGAAGATATCATAATTATTTATTATTCGATAGGCTAAGAGAAATACGTAATATCCAACCTGATGAGTTGGCAGTTCTATTGTTCAACTTTCCCTCATAGTTCGTGACATGGTAATACATATTAATTATTATAAATATCATAATTATACCAACATCAATTCATAATTGTAAAATATTTAAATAATATAGAAGACGAGAAGTTGCTCCGATTCGAATGATTCGATCATAAATCATAAATCGCATACTCAGTAGAGTTAACTGAATTGATTGAAATTATTACTATTACTCTTATTGGGTATCGTGGATAAAATACTGAATGAATGGATTCGCGATATATGATATATAATAATGACTCGGTATTACATGCAGCCATTTTTCAATGATTTCGTATTGATCTGAATCAACTTGAAAAATTGCATTCATCCAGCTTCAAATAGCTACGAAGTTGTAATAATAATTATATCGCTGACTTGGTAAATTTAAAATGTCGCTGCAGCTACAATTAGACACTAATAAGATTTTTCTGTGGTGTGATTTTTTGCCGGCAAAAAAGTCAACTGATAGCAAAAGTACACATGTGTCAAAGACTCGATAAAAAAATGCAAAATTCTCGGCTTATCTCCGTATGTATTTCCAATGTCGAACCTTGACCATTCGTTGCTAACGCGATTAATTAAAACGATAAAAGTTACGTACGTTAGACGATACAAGATACATTTGACGTTTGGACATTTTCACAAGTCTTGCAAAAATTCTTTCAGAAAAAAAAAAAAAAAAAAAAAAAAATTATGGGGAAAAACAAGAAAAATTATTCAAAGAACGCGGAAGGAATCCATCATAATTATGTATGCATTGTTATGCATGCAGCACCTGATTAAAAAAGATAATACTTGCTTGATTATAACATGATTTTCTTGAGTTACGAAATAGTATGCGCTATTTTATTGTTTTGTTCATTTTATTGTTGATGATTTCGCTCGGACGCATATTGAAGGAGAGAGGAAGGAGCTGGGGGTGGCAATAAGTTTCTCGAGTAGAGGCAGTTATTATTGCAGGTTATACGTATGATTATGTATTTAAAGGTTATTGTTATTATTATTACCCTATTTTTGTCGTAAGAATTTAAAAATTAGTATAATAATTTTATTGTTGAAACGTCGAATGTTTAGTTACTATTGAGGTTGTAATTATGTATATTATCATTGAGCCGGTTTTGGGATGAGTTGAGAATCAAAAAGCCATAATATTAGTAATAATGAATGTATGTATAACAAATGGAATACACGTCACAGCAGTGAGGTGACGCGTATTGTTACAAGGCTTGATTTATCGACGTAAGAACTTATGATGACGATGATGATGCCCAGGTGCTGACCGAAAGGTATAACGAGACTCGAGAGTCTGCAGTAAAAACATCATCGCGGACGTACGTGTGCAGATAAAACTGCATCGAACCGATGAAAAATGCGTCTGGCTGTAATATCGCTGCAATAATTACCGTTGGCGCGAGTCTCATTAAATTCCATCATGATTAGTTATGATGTTTTATGAGCGTTTTCATAATATCAGACTATTGCAGCGGTCATTTGAATTTCCCGGTACATTATTACATTTGTGAATTTTCAAAAATCATCAAGAATCTTGTCGTATTCGATGAATTTTCAAACAATAATAAATTGTTGGCTTGACATTTTGGAATCGTAAGAGCACTGAGCAGTCTGCAGCTTAGAGGTCTGTTCTTAATTATACATACATATTTTGTAGACACGTCTGATGATGAGAGTATTTTAATAGTGTCTCATCACTCCTGACCTGATGACGATTGACTCGATAAATATGTATGTATACCTGCATACGGTAAAATAAAGGTCGGCATAATATTATTACAAGTATGTTGAAAGAGACGGCTTCCGGAGAAAATTCAAAATCCGCCACTGCTGCAATATCGTAATAATATACAATTTATATGATACTTAATTTCTTGTTAGTGAAGAAGAATATTATTATGACTATGATAAATGATGGCATAATAATATATGCGACTGCTGCAGCGGCGGCGGCGGCGGCGTGTGGTTTTTATAGTTGTTATATTATATCAGTCAATTAATATTGTCCGGAGGACTCGCGTCAATCTGCAAAATAATGCCGAGATGATGTTTATTGAATCGTGCGGCTTATATTATTTATATTATGCGTCGACTTGTGCAGTAGTAGCAGCAGTACGGCTTATAGACAGCTGTATCCATCAATCTAGTAAACACAATCAATAATTAATCGTCATTTGCATGCCCACGTCTCTCGCGCAGCAGACGTTTCCCCGATGGAAAATAGGACATTTTGAAGACGCTGTCATTGCAGGCGTAACTCTGAATAATGCCTCGGGAAATGAATAACGCGCGCATGTATTACATCCTTTGATGCTCGGATAAGAAATCTGGTTCGGTTTTACGCGAACATTTGACAATCCTTTTCCAATTGTTCACTTGACAAAACTTGCGCGAATTTTATACATATTATTTTTATTTTTATTATCCAACTCGAATGGTGAAAGTGAAAAATTTCACAAATTATAAATTGGGTTTTATAAATGACGAACTAACGCATTTGCGTGCATTTTCTCGAATGCCTGAGAAAGTAGCATTGCGAATAAGAGGTGGTGAAGTATTTTCCAAGTGGAGATTAATGCATCAGATTTACAGTAACATTAAGCTAGCTAATACTACACCGGTAGTTTTATTAATAGTGATCGCGACACTACTAATGCACTCGCGTTATTTATTGCAGTAAATGTCTGTGCCGTAAGGATTCGCGACAATGAGTTTTCTTTGAAATTGTCTTGTCATTTGATGAAAAAATAAACAGGTGATGGAAAAATAAGCCCGGAGAAGAAATTGAAACCTCGCTCCGCGCGCTCTCATCCGCGGAGGGAGCTTATCGCGTCACGGCATTATTATCATTATTATTAATTTATTGTAGTTACGCACGTGAGCGGGATCGAGAGACGCGTCGTCTTGATGACGAAAGGGAATCCCGAGATGTGCAGGTGATGATGATATTGCATTTTGCCGAGGAGAAAAAGACAGGCAGATAAGACATCAGTACAAAATATAAAAATACACGTTGTGCGTAAGCCGCAAAAACTCGAAGAATCTCGCCGTTGCGTGGAAAAACCGCAAGGTTTAAAAATGACGCTTAAGTACACATGTAATATATGTATAATAGGTATGTGTATCGCGCATAGCCGGATTGCAGCAGCATCAGGTGACTGCAGATTAGCTGGCCCATTATTAGACTCGAGAGTAAAAAATGACGATTGTCGGAAAAATTTTCAAGTGATGTGATTCAAACGATCTAGTAGTGCATCATTTATCGCTTTTTCCATGCACCCAACTTCCAAGTAGTTGTGAGAAATCGGCCGTTTTTTCATTTTTCATCGAAAAACTGCAATTGTCTCGAATATGGAAAACCATCAAGGTCTGGTGGTTTTTTATATGTATACAACGATAGCGATAGCTATAATATAAGCTAGTATTGGTGAAACGAATGGCTATTATAATATTTTGTCCTCGCGCATGTGGCTTATTGCATGGTGCAGTTTTTTGTACATAATATAATCTGTACATCTCCGACATATTTTCTCGATATGATTATTCTATTGAAATAACGGCATGACGCAGAGTACGTAAGAAATTCAACAAGTTTTTCTGCGTTATTGTGACGCGACGGTTTTTTCACAAGTTTTGTAGATAAACTGCAATATTTGCGGTTGCGGCGGCGGCGGCAGCGGCGGTGCATCCGATTGATCGGCGTCTGCCGCCGAGTCACGTGTGTCAGCGGCGATCTATAAAATTGTCGCGCGAAACGTCCACCGGTCATTCGAGATTGTCTGAGATTGCAAGACTCGTCGTCTCGAAAAGTTGTGCTCGACAAGTCGAGTCAAGTTGAATAAAGTCACGTAAACGCAGTTCCTGCAGCAGCAATCAGTTGAGTCTCCGCGATTCGAGTATTTCGATTATTTCGAGTATTTCGAGAGTGTGATAAAAAAACGAATAAAGTGATAAAAAAGAAAGAAGTGCAGGCAATAAAAAAAAACACACACACACATTATCACCATGTACACCAACCCCTTCAACCGGAAACACTGTACCATCCGGCTGATGCTGGACCGAATTTTGGACCCCTCCAAAAAGAGCCTCCAAAAGCACTACCAACAAAGATCGGAGGTCAGGAGGTCCGAGAGCCTCTCCAGTTCGGGCTCTTCCAAGTCGGCGTCAGTCATTATGCCCTGGGACCGAAAATTATGATGGCTTTTGAAACAACTTTTGAAACTGCAACTATGATGATCATCGTCACTGCCAGCTGCTGCTGCTGCTGCTGCTGCTGCAGCAACGGCAACAGCAACAACAGCAATAGTCGTGAGAAGGAAATTGCCGAAAAGTGCTGATGCGGATCGATTATTAGATCCAAGGCCAAGCCAATTACATTCTGAAACAATGTACAACTATCATAATTCAAGGCCACTCGTTTTCAGCTAGCCAATTTCATTGTGGAACATGATTTTTGGCCCATACTCTGGAACAGTATTATTAGATTAACTTCATTTATTTATTGCATCGTATTTATTGTTTCATGTTTATCATCATTATCAACACCGTGTTCTGTAATAAACAGTCTTTTGATAAATTTTGCACTTTTTTTCCTTTTGCCATCCGTTGGACGCATGAATTGAAGAGTGTGCTCAATGCTTTCTCGACTTGTCGGCTGTTAATGTGTACAAGTTAATTCTTGCGTCATCGCAAGTCCTTGTAGAATTATTGTCTTATTATTTCCGAGACCTCGCAGTCCTCGCGCGCGTAGATGACATTAACAACATTCACGGCCAGCGATGAGTATGCATATTTTTGGCAACTTTATTTTTTATTGAGTTTATTGTGTATGCTGATTTGAGTGGATTATTTTCTCGCATATAATGTGCAACGAGGTTGCGGACGTTGATTGGCTTTACGAGGAGAAAAATCATTTTCCCTGATTGCAGTCGTCAGTTTTGTTTACGAGTTGTGCAATGGACGAATCAAGTGCAGTCGTCAATGCCCGTTGCATCAAGTCGCGTTGGGGTCAGCTGTTTTCTCGCTTCTTTCATAATGATTTGCCTTGTCGTTTCGTGAATTGTTATTGTTTGTTGACCGACTTACTCTCAATTATTGTCACAGTCGTGTCAAGTGCAGTAATTAACTGATCAATGCATTTTCGACATTTAACATAATTGTCTCTTTATTCCTTTTCATTTTTTCCTTCGATACTCTCTTCTCTCTTCGTTTTCATGATTATTTATTATAATATTAGCATCACATTATACTTGACTACTTTATTCCGGAAAATTTTCAATCTCCTTCGAAAATATTTTGCTTCTTGGGTTTTTTTCTCGCCCTTTTATTGATACGTCGTCAAGTGATAGTCACTCGAGAACAATTGAAAATACTGTAAAATTGGAAAATTACTTGTGATGTGCTGGAGTGTCAAAAATTTATAAATATCGAAATAAGTGCCTAGAATGCATGAAACGCAAAACATTCCCAAATTTTTCATTATTCTTGAATTTAATGGTTGTTGAGTAATAATTGACCAAAGATAAAAATTCAAAAATCACGAAAATCGTCAAATTTACAATTTCGTACTAATACACTCAACTTGCAAGGTTCGAAAAAATTTGGATTGCAACAATCAATAGAACTCTAAATTTTTCATTTTTCAAAATCCCCTCTCACGATTGAACTTTTTTTAATAGAGGTTTTTTCTCCAGATCGGAAGGAAATATTTTATTATAACATGATTAGTCTACTGAAAGAGCTTCAATTCTAACTTTCGACTTTTGAAAGAGCAATAATTTTCATCTCGTATAAACAATAAAAGCATGTCTCCGATTTTTACTAGCATTTTTTGCAATTTGTTTCTTCAATTTCTCGACTTGATGAGTTGATAAAAAAACAAGTTTTATTTGACTGATAAGTATTTCTTTATGAGCGTTTGATACGTATAATGAAAAAACTTGATGATGGTTCCTCGATCGTCGTGCATTTGTATACGGCTTTCAACTTTTTTTTTTTCTATTCGATCCACATTTTTAAGAGCATCGAAATTTTCAAGACGACGAAAAAAAGGCAAGTCGAGTTTGCGTAGGTATCATTAAAAAGTGCGCAGCTTGGCGTTTGAGTTGTTGAAATTTCTGACGAGTCGACGCTCTCTCGATAAAAATGATGTACAAGATCATTAAGTACTTATAGTAGTAATTGGGGCTATGAATTGAGACGGCTAGCGGTAATAATTGGAGCTAGCTTATGAACCTTCACAAAAGTAGTATAATGAATAATAATATTACCAAATTTCCAAGTCATTATAATATGTGATGCAGTAGTTCGTACGTGAAAAGGGAACACACGCACACCAAATGCATTATTATAAAATAATTTATTATCATCATCATCATTATTATGATGTATACACGCGTACAGTCAAGTGCAGGTGAACAATTTACAAAAAGGCAAAACATCACTTACATTAGACTTGGTACAATAGAAATAATCGCATTGTCCAAACTTGAAATTCTCCACCAGCATAAAACTTGAGAAAAAATATTACTGCAAAACTCGGAAAAAATTGCAGTCTTGCACTGGGAATGAAAAAGCTTGCATATATGATACATTACGAGTGTCAGCACTTTTAGTCATTAGAAAAGAGAAAAGGTCAGCATTGTATAATAATCGGTTGATGAAATAATGATACATAATGATAATAACAATAATGTAACGTCGTTATCGCAATTTCATTCATAATTCGCGTTTATAAATAATCGGAAAAAAATTAGAAGAAATCAAAGTGTATGCATGCACTCCTCATGGCCGAATAAATTATGTCCAACGCAATGTGATAATATTATGCATAATACATAATACATATAATAATTTTCCAAAAAAAATTTTCATTTCGCTATAGGTAATATTAAGAAAAAATTAACTATCATAGTTGGAAAGGATCTTGAATGCCATATTGTAGGTAATACTTGGTGTTGAGATTCGTAAAAATGTAGGGGTTCTTTTTTGTGGGGCACATAATGCTTTCGAAAATGTTGGGCAAATGGTTGGTGACTTTTTGGGCGCTCATCATGTCGTTCCAGAGCATGTTGGCGGCTGGAAAAAGCAAACAAACAACAAATGAAACATCGCAACTCTGTAAAATTGATTTGATTAGGATTTTGCTGATGAGTGACCTAGAGCATGTCCTCGCTGAGAAAAATGGAAACAATCGTAGGTGACGAGCGACGAGTCTATTTTTGGCGCGTTCATGGGATCCGCGTTTGGGGCGTTAAAATTTTTGGTGAACGGCTGCAGAACAACCGTGAAATCCCTGCTTTTATCATACCTGATGCAACGATTAATTTAATTTAATAATTCTTCCGCTTCGAATAGTGCTACAAGTGGATTAGTAATTGTAGATTCATCATATTATATAGTATATAGACATCATTGTTGTTGTATCTCGTGATTTTATCTCTTCAATTTTCGCTGTTACTGACATGTAAATTATCGTTTTTTCCTCTCCCAGTGGTATAAATGTGCAGACTTTGTTATGTTATAGGCGTGTGCGTGCATGCGTGCGTGCGCGTGTGTGTGTGTGTGCAGAAAAAAAGAAAATCAATACCTTCCGGATTGGACCAATTTTTCCACCGCCTCTTGATAAAGGTGCGACATTTCCGAAGCTTCAACTATGGGACTTTGATGGGGAAAACTCGCGTTCCGAACGTGCATGCAAGCGCAATATAATGGATGCAGAAAATTGCACATAATGCTCTTCCTGATTCCGATTCTCACTGACACCGAGACGTCTGGAATTATCATCGTCATCATCATCATTAACATGAGCTCTACTATTTTCGTTCAAAAGCACACAATACAGGATGTCAAGCTTGACGCATCATTATCCATCCCACTTGATACACACTTTTTCATTCTTGTAAAAATAATGCCCAAAATGTTGTATGATTTTTAAATTCCTTGAAAGATTTCATGTCGTCGCATATTCATCTTCTCATGAGGATCATGTTCTTTCGAAACGGGTGGGGTTATTTCGAGCTGATTTATAGCCAAATATCGCTGTAATAATAATTAACATCATTCACGGAATGACTCAGTAAAAAATTCGTCTTGATGCAGACGAAGCAATCAATCTTATTTCTTCGAGAAATCCGTTTCGTTTCGTTTAAAATCCGGGAATCGCCCGAATTTATTTATCTCTCATCTAAACTGCACTAGCTCTTATACTGCAATCAGCAGCTGATGCGTGTCAAAATAAGGCGTAAGAGCTGGGTAATACATGTAATATGTAGGTAATATTTTATTTCAACACTCGATCGGACACAAGCAGACGCAAGTCCCGGAACAATTCACCGAATACTCGTATTAGTCGAGTTCGGATTGAAAGATAATAATAATTGCCAAATATTGCAGTTAGACAATTTATTATTGTCCGTATTTTTCAAGGTTGGAATACGTAAAGACGAGTATGTATTTGAGAATGATGGACAAAGTGTAAAGAAGAATGATTGCAGGACAAATTCCATGCAAATAATTGAAATTCGGAGTTGATGATAATACTCAAATAAATGGAACTATTCGATTCTGAGATTCAGTGTTTGAATGCCGAAAATGTTGCATCTTAAATATTCGAGGTGACTGGCAATTTTGGAATTTGAAAATATTAAAGTTTACGAAGAATGGGTACTTGTATGAAAAATGGATGCTTATTGCGTAAACGCGGAAAATAGTCGACATCATGAGGTTCGAGGTTAATTTCGAAATTGAAACCGCGCGAAAATGGA
Organism: Platygaster equestris; assembly: GCA_030522785.1. Taxonomy (NCBI): domain Eukaryota; kingdom Metazoa; phylum Arthropoda; class Insecta; order Hymenoptera; family Platygastridae; genus Platygaster; species Platygaster equestris. The sequence goes on from JAPYZK010000200.1 coordinate 17,410, forward strand.
ATTTGGGGTAAAATGGCGCAGGGGCAAGGAGGCTTTTTTCATAATATGCCGTCAATTGCGTTGGGTCGACGAGTCATGATGTCGGTGCAGTGGTGGTGTGTATTCGAATCGAATTTAATTACCAATTGTGGGCACAAGATTGATGATCGTGCGAGGCAAATTCTTTCGAAGGAAGTCCAAAGTTCGCCGGAGATGAAAAGCGTGTTTTTCCGGTGAAAATTTTGCTGGTTTATAACATTGTGCTGAGCAAATATCATTTGCGCCGAACATTATCGTTATCAACTAAAAAAAAAAAAGAAAGAAAGAAGAAACAAACAGACATTGGACATTTTATTCAACTATGTTGTTATTTTGTATTTTGCATTTGACATGATTTTATGTCGCGGTTGGTAGTTGATAATAATGCGTGATTGCGTGTTAACTTGCAATTACTGCAAATCATTGAAATGTGGACAAAATGAAAAATTCAGCAACATTTAAAACTCGTTTCCTTTGTTGCAAATGACTGATGTGTCACACTTACTTTCCAGTGATTGAAGAAGTCGATCTTGGGGTCGTTCCTGATTTTCTTCACCAAGAGTTTTGCCTGGTACAGCGCATCTTTCGGGATGATAAAATTATTATTCTTTCAGTGTTCAATTTTGCAGAATTTATATTACGTAGGATACGAATGAACAATGAATATTCCATTCTATTAACCTTCTGACGCGGACACGGGATATGCTAAATTCAGTCTTGCTTTCGGGGAAACGAATTCACTCGTGCCTAGTGAGAAACCTGTCAAATTCGGGTTGAATACCTGACGACAAATCTCATGTATTATAATAATACTTTGAAAAAAGTATTAAACATATAATAACAATGTAGCTGTGTTGATTAATTCGGTTAAATATTTATTATCAGCCAAATTGAAAAGAGTATTGGTATCAGTGTACCTTGATAATGTTGGGAAGAGTAAAATATGTCGTCCAATTTTCTTGTCCTCCAACTGCCCAACTGACGCCTCTTGCTTCAATAAAAGCTCCAATTGCAAACTCTTCTAAGGCTCCACTGGCGGCCATTAATGAATCACTGCAATATTCGCGTGACTGTTTTACTTTCCCTAAACCTTTCAAGATTTTTTTACAAATTATTCCTCATAAAAGAATTTAAGGTTCTTCATCTCCTATTATGATGAGGCACCTTATAAAAACCCTGCAAGTTGACCGAAAAGTCATTATAATTTATATAAAAGAAAACTTACGATGAGGTTGTACAAAGTATAATAAACCCTGCAACAGGGAATGAAGAACCTTAATAGCGGACTTATCTTTCCGCGGGGCTTTATGAAAATCTTTAAAGGTTTGGAGTCTGTTATTAGTGACGTATATGTTTATGCATAATAACGCATCATAAAGAAACATGGAAATTGGAAATTGTTGCTACACATACATATTATACTATGTATGTAGCAATATTTAACGAATAATGATATATTTATCGAAGCTTTGCTTATTAATCATCACACACACACACACACACACACACACAACAGTTTTATTAACGTGCAGTCATAGAAGACGACTGCTTTGAAATTAGCAGTTTCGTTAAGATAATGATGATTGATGATTTTGTAAATGAAGATGTGTACCCCAGTCCTCCAATAACGTCCAAATCTCCGGGTCGCAAGCGATGCACATTCGTCGGAGGTGTTGGTGATCTTGATTTCGTCAAAAAGTTCTGTCAATTTGCGCCAGTTTAAAAACGCGCACTCTCGAATTAATCTGAATCGGTCAAAATTAACTGACGGTTAACGCAGAAGACCAGTGAAATCCAGATAAAGTGTAGTAACAGGGGAAAGCAACCAAACCCATTTTTCAGCTCTTATCATCAGCGAAAAGTGCGTGTTTGATATAATTAACAATGAATATCCATTGCTTGGCTAGAAAATGAAATAATGACATAAAATGAATTATAATTTCATTTTACTGATGATTCATTGGCTTCGTTGGCTTCATTGGATTTCACTCATTTTTCCGTACAGGCAGAGTAAATTAGTCAAAATGTTATTGTACCGATTCAGACTTGAAGAGTGTATGTTGTGATAGATTGAATTGAAAAATTCGCAACCTGCCGTATCTGACATCGCAAGGGAAGGGGGAGTCGGGTGCAATTCGAGGCTGGCGTCCGACTCCGTCCTCGATTTTGGGGTATCGAAGCATGATGCTATTATTATCTTGCACGCTGTTCTGTAACATTCATTAATATTATACGCAAAACTTGATAGGTCTGAGCTGCTGCTGCTGCTGCTGCTGCTGCTGCTGCTGCAACACTAAACTTGACTCATTTTTTAATATTCGCAAGTCACCGAATTGTCAATATTATTTTACCATTTTCCGTTAAATTCGCTGAAATGGGAAATTATGCGTTTCTCTTTTTTTTGCATTTCAAAGTTTATGTTGAATGATCAGAATTTTTAAGCTTGAAATGTTTTGTCTTTCAGTTTTCATTTTCATTTTTAACGTATTGTCATTTTTAACTTTTTTCATTCCAATTTTTTATTGCCAAAAGACATAATTATAATATTTTTAATTCTTAAAACTCACGTTAACAAGTTGTTGGAATTTTCTCAAGTTTTTCCGATTTTTACATACTTTTCCGTTTAAAATTTTTCTATTATTCAAATTCAAATGAAAATGGTCAAATTTTTATGTTCAAAATATTAAATCCTTCAGATTTCAAAGTCAGTTCGAAAAACAGCAACTTGTAAATTTCGGAACAATGTACATACTTGTATAATAAGTATGAACTTTATCATAAAATGAATGAAAAATCGAATGAAACTCATGATCGCTTATACGATGAATTATACTCGCGAGTTCCGACGTCGGCACGCCCGAACAAGAAAATCGATCGCAACGAAAAGAAAAGTCAGGCCTTTCGAAACTTTAACTTTCAAAGTTGATTAATATGTATTCTTCATTTTCGCGCGGCGCGCCAATTGAAATAACAATTCGGACGTTGTTGGGCAAGAATTTTAATGATTTAATGAAATACCAAAACTATGACGTACCTATATTATTGATGCGCGATTTATTTATTTTCAACTTACAATATTATTGTCAGTATAAGGTACAAAAGTATCAAAATAAGAGTGTTTTGGAAATTTCTCTCACTTTCCACTTTCCAAATTAATAAAATGAAGCTGATAAGAAATAGATGTCGTGTATTATAATGAGAGGGCTTTCTCTTTTTTTTCTCTTTTTTCCTTTTCTATAAAAATCGTGATTTGAATAATTTATTATGTATTCCAAAACCAGCGGTGGGAAAATTTTCGTTGAATTCTTGCCGATGATGATAACAACAACAACAACAACAACAACAACAACGACAACAACAACAACAACAACAATAATAATAATAATAATAATAATAATAATAATATGCTGATTCGACAATGTTGCAAGATTCACGATGTCGAAAAAATGGAAATTTGTACCTACTACATAATATTTCCAAGTTAGGGACAACTTTCGACTATAAACTCGAAAACTTGAAAATTGAGGTATTTCTCATTTTGGTACATCCAGACGTTGAAATTGGCAAATTTTATAAATCGATGAATTAAAGAATTGTGCATAGTGCATAATATTGTAAATTAGCAAATGGTTGATTATGTTGGAATTATCGAATTTGGAAAAACTTGTGAAACTGCAAAAATTACGGCGTGTACCTATTACAGTATGGATGAAAGGTGGATTAATCTTAATGTCGTCGAATTTTATGTTGAAACGTGATGCATATTGTTATTAATTATAATGACGACTGCACGCTGGGATTTGGATTGTTGTTCGGTCGTGTCACGTCGCGTTAGGAGTCGCGATCGAGCCAGGAAAGAGCTAGCAGATCGAGCAGGAGGAGACCTTTCTAAATGCCTAAACGCGCTGTAATCCGAAATTCGAAATTCGAATTCAACAGGCGATGCAGCGCACATTCTCCTCTTATGACAATAAGTGCACTTATTCTCATGATTTTCATGATTTTCATGATTTTCCTGATATTACATGGATCGCAAATCGCAATTTTCTTCAGAAAGGTCTTTCACGGGTTAGGTCAGATGATTGATTGGAAAAAAAATATAACTAAGAGAAAATGATGCATGATGACGATGAGTTGTCGAGTTGAGCAAAAGAAATATGTATTATTCGAAATTTCCAACAGTTGCAGTATAAATCTAAAAATTAAGGACTCACTTTGGCTATTTGAATCAGGCGAGCAAAGAAGGTAGCGTTCGCTTCAATGGTGAATAAGAAAAAGAGCGCAATGAAAAACTCGATTCCCTTCATGTTCCATTCAGAAATTATTGCTCCTTCCTATCACGCATCTTATTACATATCAACAGCTGTTCTGCAAATAATAATTAGTATATAGGACGCGTAATAAGTAATACAATCAGCTCGAAAACAGGACCTATTAAAAATCCTATTTAAATAGTGCGCCTGATAATTCTCAGCCTATATAACATAACATGAAAATACATATATTATTATTATTATTATTATTATATAAAATCCGCAATGATCCTCGAGTTTCGATGACACGCGGCAATATTCATTGAGAAGCCAAATCATTTATTGATATATTGCGCGCACGTATCATTTTCTCACTTTCTAAATAATATGTATAATATTTGGATGGCCAGAAAACAATTATTGTCTGCAAGAGTATCAAGAGTATTTTTTTATATTCTCCTCTTTTCTCTGTTTGCTTTTACCTTTTCGCAAAGCCTCGACTCTTCGACCAAGTATTGCAACTACACATACTGTACACATATTACTTATATAATATTATACCTAATATACAGAAGGAAGACGAACGAACATTAAAGGTCTTGACCGCGCGGCTTGTACAACTATCAGCATCAAAAAACATTTTAAAAAAAGCCAATAAAATTTAGGAATACTACGCGATGTGTTAATCGAAAAAAATGTAGAGACAAAAATTGAGTCAAGTTTTGAAATTTACAAATTGAGAAACATTTCAAACCTCGATAATCAAGAAAAGTTTAGGAATTTGAAAAATTTTGCAACTCTCAAATGAAGGAAAATGTTGTAATGTAAATGAACAGTCGAGCAAGATGTCGTTGTTGAATCTCGATGATTTGAAAAAAACAAAAAACAAAAAAAAACATGGAAGTTACGAATGCAAGAAAAATTTGACAACTCTTCAAAGTAAAGAAAAATCATGAAACTTGAAAATTATTGTTGAGTTTCCAAGTCGGACTTGATTTTTTATTGAATCGAAAAATCTTCGAATTCTGAGATTCTTCGTTTTAACCTTTTGAAAAGTGTACAAACATTCTGATACTTGGAAATAGTTGCATGCATTTTCGAATTCTTGATGTTGCATCGTTTGAAGGCAAATTTGTTTCACATCCTTCGAGTACTTTTCCCTCGATTATGACGTTTTTTCCTAATATGAGGGGGGAAGGGAGGCAAAGGGGGGAGGGCCCTCACAATCGGTGTAGTAATTGAGTGTTTTCGAAACAACTACATGATCCTCACGGGGTTTTTTTTTCGAAGCAACTTTCGTTCGCGCTGCGGAAATACACAATTCGTCCGGTATAAATGAAAAACAACGATAACAAGTCTTACTACTTGAAAAAGGAAAATTTCCCGATTCGGTAAATAACGGTAAATAACGGTAAATAACGGTAAATAACGTAAATAATGTCGAGCGAGCAGGTATACGCATAATAATGTGTATACATATTATAGATTCAATGTATAAGGAAACGAAAAGTTGCGGCTTTGCATAACGCGTAATTTACATTGGTCCTCTCCGCTGATTGTTCATGTATCACCTTTTACCTTTTACTTTCGATGGAATTTTTCGCCAGAGGATGCCTCCTCTAACTCAAACCATTCGTCGTCGTTGCAATATACCGGCAGTAGATTATTATAATTATATAATATATTATATTTATCATCATATTACACACTTTCGTGCAGTTATGTTGCAAGTATCACATTATTTCATTTGACACTTTTGAAGGTGCAGCTCAAAATATACCAGTCGATGATTTGCATTCAAAGTTTTGAAAAACCGCACAACTTGTAACATGAAAAATCCACATGTTACGGACGTTGAAAATGATCTCGAAAATGATTCGAGAGTTATGAGTAGCAAATTTATATTAATAAAATAAAGAAATATTCATAGACCGACAAAGTTATAGAGTGTAGACAATTTGAATCAATCACAAAAATTCACTATCATTCAGAAAGTCTCAAGTTTCAGATGAATATTAATTTTCATTGAAATTCCGAAAATTCGATGATTGATTATATTATGCAGAAAATGAGTGTCGAGTTTTTTTAAATTTCAACCATGGAAACATTCAACTCTGCAGGAGCAATCTAGAATTAATACATGGTACAAACTGAATTCTGTACGAGACAGGTGCATTTTTTTCCGCTGATATGAAACAAAAGTTTATGGTCGAATAAAATCAAGCACTCACCACCATCCTTTTTTCCGAATCTTGTAGTTGAATAATTTCGACTTTTGCTATTCGACGACGAATCACAAGTAGTACATAATGAAGAAACGAATAATATTTGTTATGACTTGTAGAAAATGGAGAAAAAAAATGTCCAAAGTTTACCAAGTCCAGATGTTAAAAATTCAAAAATCAATCATAATTTTATTCACATGACAATTAAAAATCAAAAATATATAATACTGGGAAAAAGAATCGAGGCTTGGTGAAAAATGGAAAATTTGGACTCGAATAATGATGCCGTTTTCCTAGTGTCATCGAGTTGCCGTTTTCCGAGTTTCATCGAATCTGGTGAGAATATTCATTTGGTCACCTTTTGATCCGTATATAAATATTGCGAAAATTTCAAATATTGTTGTGAAAGGCAAAGAAAGTGGGGAAATGGCACGTGAAACTAGTGGCGAGCACACTGACTGACTGAATGAATGATTGATTGCAACTGATCGAGTGACTGACTGACTCAACTGACTGCAGTGTGTGTCGTGTCTTTTGCTGTTGCAGGTATATCTTCTTATTCGAGAGTTGGAAAAGACTGTGACTGGCAATGAATGAAATAAATTGAAGAAGCGAAGAAGCGCGCGCGCAAGTCCCCACTTTTTTCTTGCTCCTCGTAGTAGCTGCTGCTGCTGCTGCTGCTGCTGCTGCTGCTGCTGCTGCTGCTGCTGCTCACAATCAGGCTAAGTGCTGTTGGTTGGCGCCTCTTGAATATTCATACATTTTTTCTTAACGCTAATCTACAATTTTTTCTTCTTCCTACTTTTCGCCTACGTTTCCTTTTTCGCTAAATCATAAATAATAATAGCAATAGACTATGCATGTATGTACGTATGTGTTGTATTCAAGGGTCCTGCGGCACGCATAATGCATGCATTCACGGAACCGGCTTTTTGCGTGACACGCTTTTTTTTTATCTTTTACAAAGTTTCCGGCAACAATTGTTGACTAACATTAATTACGCAATGTCGATATGTATGGACGCTCGGGCGTTGGGCAGAGAAATTTCTCGAAAGTTTCTGACCAGCCCATGGATTTGGGTTGCTTTTCCAACATGTTGTTCCACAATGCGTTTGTATCTGTAAAACGACAAATTCTTAATAACGCGCAACTTGATCCGCACATCTACATAATATTATATATATTACACTATTTCGATAAGTAATAATTTCGTATTATGGATTCTATGATTTAATGCACTATGCAGATATTATGTGTGTATTCAATATTCACCGTGCTGAAATGTTATACGTATTGTAATACATAATAATTCATGTTAATTATTCTCTTATTTTTTAATTTGCAACCATATAGTGCAACGGCGTTGATAATAATTATAATGGATGGATGGTAAAAAAAGTTGTGGCAATAAAACAGCGATTGCGGTCTTTAGCTGCTACTTTGAATCTCGACTTACATTTCGCACAAGTTTTTTGAGAAACGTGGAAAGTATCTACTGCGAAGTATGAAAAATCAGTCTTGCCGTTAGGAAATTTCGGCATTTTCACATCTCTCGTGAAGGGCTGACATACCGCTGCAAAATCGTCCCTTTGAAATTCCGGATATTTTGTTACTTCATCCTCCAGCATTTGCCATCTGAAATAAGTGAAGTAATTAATTATTCCCATCATATTTTAATGGGCCATTCAATAAACACAGTTCAATCACACATTGTAAGTCAATGATTGCAAAAATATTCAAAATTCTGCACTTTTGAATATTTATTCCTGTCACTACCAAATAGGCAATATCTTAATATTATTATAAAATACATACCTTTTTATAATCTCGTAGTATTCGGATAAATTTTTGCGATAAGCCAGACCAAACAAGCACGGACATTCGAAATCAACCGATATTTTGGCAAAAAATGGTCTTCCTACAACTTCAACGAGAGCTTGCAAATGCGGGGGGTTCACGATCGAAAATAACGTCCTCGGCAAATTGTCTCTGAAGATTCTCAAAACTTGCATCAGATTTTTTTTGTGGTCCTCGATAATGGACCAGGGAGATTCTCGGAAACACATGTCCCCACAAAAATCGTTCGACCCGATCATCATACTTACGAGCTGCGAAACATGAATATTACATTTTTTCATATCAACTAATTAATTAATCAATGGATTATTGCAGTCTGCGCTAACTTGATGTTGGACACAAGCATTGGAAAGTTGCGCGAGTATACGAATAATTGCAGCAAGTTTATCATTATTTTTCATTGACAAAATAGCGTGATGCACCTTCGTCACGGTCACATAATGTTCGATCCAAAAATAATAATATCATACATATTATGCATATTGAGCAATACGCATCACTCAAAAAATTCCTACTTAAGCAACAGTGATGATATAAGTATTAAGTATTATATAAAAAATAGCCCGAGTGCAGCAGTAGCAGCAGCAGCAGCAGCAGCAGCAGCCTGCCTGAATGAAAGCGTTTCATCACAAAATGCAGGAGCAATATTAAGAAAAAAGTGTGCAAGACAAAAGAATGATAAGGTCGAAAAATGTCGACAATTCACCTTCCAGTGCTTTTTTACGTCGACTTTGGGATCGTTCTTGATTCTTTTCACTAGAGTTTGAGCCATGTAGGGCATATCTATCGACATCGCGCCGCTTTCCGCGACGTTAAACCTCGAGGTTTCGTCAGCAGCCAACGAGTCTGTCGCGGAGAACCCATCGACATTCGGATTGAACTCCTAGATTAGCCTCAAAATCACAATCCGTGCATGCATTCGCCCTCTTTTTTTCATCATCATCATCATCATCATCATCACCACCTCTCTGCAATTCTCTTTTACATACAACTTTTGGTCACGTCAATCGTAAAAACCTCGAGTCTGTATACATACTACCCATGTTTTTCTTGATAATATAGGTATTATTTACTATATATGTCATAATAGTAATAATATTGATAATATTATGACGAAGATGTGCAGAGGATAGTAGTGATTGCATGATGAGGAAAGACGAAATAACGTCTATGTGTGGAACAACGACTGTATTATTGTATTATACGCCATTGTTCCACAACGATGTTGCAGGCGAATGCAGTATTAAATGCAACAACGATAGAAGATGATAAAATAGACGATAATATATCGCGGAGATGCTTACTTTCAAAATATTGGGAATTGTCAAATACTGACGCCAGTTTCCTTGACCGCCACCGAGAGAGCTGACTCCTCGATTTTCAATTAAAACATGAAACACCATGGAACTCAATGCACCAGCGCCCGCAATGAGTGAGTCTCCTTCAACATTTATCACAATATTATTTATTAATTTAATTATAATTTCCTCGCTGTATCACGTGGGCTTACAATAATAATTAGCCGTAATTAGCCGCATGAGACTAGCTATAATATTATGCTTATAGCGATTATTGAAACGGCCGCTTTGCTGCAGCCGCTAGATCTCATTAAGTATAGCTTGTCAACCTTCCCAAAAGTACAATGAATAATCGTGTTTAAAATCTCAAGTCATTGTGTGCAGTGGTTCGTGCGTGAAGTAATAAGAGGGAACACACACATACCCAACGTGGATTATTTCATTTATATAAATATATATACGTATCATAGATTATTCTCGTAGTAACTTGGATTATGCCTCCGCATGCAGAGTTCGCGCATGATAAATTTTGAAGGAAAAAAAACAAAAATTAGGCTCAGTAGTTGATGATAAAAAGAATGGAGGCATGCACGAGACTTTCCAAAATATGATCGAGTAGATGATGAATGGATGTGGGAAATCATTTTTCCATCAACTTTTCATGTTTGCGATTTAATGGAAAAAACTGTCATGGAAGATTATTATTCAACTTAATTCAACTCTATCTTTACCCATTGCACCCACGATATCAATATCTCCAGGTCGCAATCGATGAACGCTTGTTGGTACGTTTCGTGATTTGCCAACTGAAAAAAACATGATATTTTTTCTGCAGCCTGCGCATGTAGTATCGAATATGTTATAATATTATACACACATATAATAATATGCTTGGAACATAAAAGAAACAACATTAACTGGTATAATAAGAGTTTTACTTGTGATCCTGACTTGATCGAGAAATGCCAACATTTTTCATCCTGAACAAATTTATTGACATCTCGGAAACTAGCAGTTATTGTAATTTATACAGTAATTTATTCTTTATTTTAGTCCTGTTAATATAATATTATTAAAAACTCCAGATGGTGGAAGAATATACATGATTAATATTATTTGCTGCAGTACCTGAAACGTTGCAGGGGAAAGGAAAGCTTTCGGGTAAAGGATCTTGAAGTCTTCCAACTTCGGCGGCAGCTTGCAGCAAATGCCTTTCAGTTCCCGTTCTACCTGCAAAATGAACCATGTAAGCTTAGATATTATGTTAGGCGTCATGACAAACATGAGCTGCAGTAGCCTCGATCCACACGACTCCAACAGGTAGACTGCATTTTATAATGAATTATTTTATTATTATTATTATTAATAATAACTGCTGCTGCTGCTGCTGCTGCACTACGAAATTTAATACCTCGACACATTTTATTGACCTTTTTTCATTTGCAATTATCCCTCAAACACGATCGGCTCACGATAATTGTTTTTATTGAAAAAGGAAATATCGCGCGCGGAACGAGGTTTAGTGCTGCCGAGAAAAAAGGTGCAACGAAATCGTATAAAGAATCATCATTGCAGGCTACGCTCGAATCGAGCCAATCTTTATCATTATTATACTCATCATATTATTATATACGCTGATTCAGTCTGCAGGTGGATGGTCATTTAATCAACTTTCATTCTTATAATAATTTTTCTGAATTTCCCCAAAATCTGGCTAGATAACATTGGAAAATTTGGAATGAATCGATCATTACTTATTAAATAAACTCTATTATTGTTCATCAGTAAATGAGGGAATAAACTTGAATATTAATTTTACAAGTATACAATTACAGTTAAGGGGAACATGTTAATATCTACCATAGAAATGATTCCGAGTGCACGAAAAAATGAGTTACTCGATCAATTTTTTAAACATTGAAATAAAAGTAGAATTTACTATTAACAGCAATAATGACCAGATTTATATTCTTGATGATCGCTTTTTGATCGCTGCATGAAAATATTTTTTATGAAATGATGCTCGAGTTTTGCATTCCGGGAGTATTTATGGAAATTTTTACGATAGCTCGGAGCAGAATAGGCGATATAACACGTTTGGCTGACAAAAAATTTTATACCGACTTTTTGCATTGAAAGATTTTACCTCGTGTCATTTCCTTTTTCCATGACTCGGCAAGTTTTTGGAGCACTTTGTTACGTATCGCTCGTCAAATTGTGTGCTTAATGACGATCAAGTCATTAAGCGGACCTGCTAAGCTGAATTCGGAGGAAACTTGTTTCTTTGTTTATTCATTCATTAATTTTTCTTTTCTTTTCAATTTTTCAATAAGAATCGCACTTGTATCACACAAATTGGCGACTATGAGAAACTGAAGTATAATCTCTGATGTTGACGCAGTTGGTCATGAAAAGTCGATCGATAAAAACTAACAGTGGCGACATGTCACAGTGAAAAACAAGCAATAAAATGAATAAACGTGTACTGCACCGAAATCTCTCGATCAAAGGCCTATAGCTCAATAAAAGTTGCAGTCTGACGTCGTTTGATTATTAGCCGTTACAATCATTAAAGACGCATTTAGATTATACAGTATACGACTGTCAATGAAAGTTGTTTAAACGCAGTAAAATCATGATTTGAGTATGTCAAAAATGGTTTGGAGTAAATTTAAAAAAAGAAAAATAATGTTGTGTTTCTTGAAACTATTTTGTATTTTACGATTCGCGATTCCACGCGTTTTGACGCGGTGCAGCAGCCTATGAAAGCTGAATGTGCTATTTGTGTAAAATTATTGTATAATTTTGCAGTTTAATTCGTCGTACATTGATTTTATTATATGAGTTTACGTAATTCGGCGCAACAATGCAGTATGTTTCGCCTATCAGTAAATGTGTAATAATATGTAAATAAATGATAATGCCGGCCGGCTTGAAAAATGACTCACCGAAGACATCGTAAAGGAGCCTCCGAAGGGATCTAAGCAAGATAATGTTGCGAGGGGTATCGAGGTGGGTTTTCTGGCCGTAAATCAGGGCGATCGCGATGTGAGAAATGATGCAAAGGAAAATAAGGGAAAAGGAATTATGAGGAATGAAATTCATCGCGGGAAGAAGAATGGTCGAAAATGGAAGAAAATGGTGCAGATGATTAAGTGTAGACTTATTGGGGTGTAGGAGCAGCAGAAGGCCTGCCAGCGGGACGAGACGCGTGCACTCATAACGCGGGCCGATTCGTAAATGACTACCGATTGGCAAAAATTGTAGATCTCTGATGATGCTCTTCGTTCCGAGCATCAGCTATAGCTGACTGCGCGCTAAGTACACTTGTCAAGAAATGATAAAGGAATAAGGCAAGCAAGCAACCGGTGCAGTCAGCTTGCTGTTGCAGTGTACATACTGTGTACATACTACGCAGGGAGCAGTAGGGAGCAGGGAGGTTGTCGATTGAAAAACTCACGTCGGACCCGTCGGACCTTGATACATTATAACCCCACCACCTTTACTGACGACCACTGACGACCTTCACTGACGACCACTGACCATCAGCATAGCACGTCCTTTGCCCGGCGAACCGGACAAATACCGGCGAACGCGTTTTTCGTTATATTATTATGATTGTAACTGCTGCAGCCTGCAATCTGCAATCTGCAACGCCTGCCCCTCCGCCCCTCCACTGCAGCCAATGCGTTTCAACCTTGAACCAGCTTCAACGCCAAATCGGCTGCAGGAATCGGCCGCATAAAAAACGATGTAATGGGCTCATTCCAGTGAGGAGGACAACAGGAATTGCTGCTGCAGATGCAGCTTTTCGGAAATGCGATTATGCCAACAATCATCATGCCAATATCATTAGCATGCATTCTCATTTCAACTAGCTCCCCGATATTAATTATTGCAATATCATTATATGATATTATATTTATATAATGCTAGCTGCTATTCCAGCAGCTATATTATGCACAGAGCCGCAGTATACATTTAATACATTATTTCGTTCACATAACTCGACACGTACACTATGCGGTATCTGTATAATATAATATTATACCTACTATACGTAGTTGGCCAAGTTGATAGATGCGATAGATACGCAAGCCTTTCAAATTATCTCATTAGTTTTGTCAATTTTCGAAATTATTATTATTGTTGTGTCGTCCAAAATTCGAATCAACTCTAAAATTGAATATTTTCTGTACTGGCGTCGAAAAATATCGAAGCAACTGAACAAGAGCTTTGAGATATATACACATCTTTATTAGTGCGCTTTCGATAATTCCTCCACGACTCTTCGCTAATAATGAGTAATAAATTATGCTAGAGCTCCTTCGACTGCAGACGAAAATCGACATCTTTAACCAATTTCTATTGCACTTGCGTAATGTGCAATTTATTATGAAATAATCGTCGGAGAATCTCAAGATTTTGCATCATATTGAGAATTTTGAGATTTGGATTTGAATTTGGAAGCTCCAAAGAGCAAATTAACAACTCCAATCGCCGATTCAAGATTGCACAGGCAGTTGATTATTTTATTTATTGCCATCTGCATGCTAGGGAGTTTGAAAACTCAAAAACTCATAAAATCTCACTAGTATAATTTTTAATTTACACCAACACACTCCAGTATCTGGCGAAATTACAGTTATTGACGCCTAAAAATATTCAAATTGTGAGTTTTTACATTGATATTGAAAGCGATGGATTAAATTGAAAAAAAAAGATAGTTTTAACAATCCTGAAAATGATAATAGGATAGGACAAGGAGGACGGAAACAGGACATGTCCCATTAAAATAGCTTACCGTAGATTATTAAATTTCCGAAAAATACATTCAACATTCCGGTAATCCAAGAAAATGCGGAGTTTTATTGCAGAAAAATTTACAAATATGTCACGACGACTGACTAATCAGTGAAGCATAATATTCGATAAATTAATAATGTATGTAGAATAAAATAAATTAACATCTCTAAATAAATGTGATGCATCCACTGTAACCGCGGACGAGAATTGAAATACATACTCGCGAAAGTGATGATGATATTCTCACATGATTGTTGTCATATATTATATCTTTTTTCGCAGTGTAATCAAGCCATCATTACTGCATCGATCGATCGATCGATCGATCGGCATGGTGCTCGGCACAGTGCAGTAACTGACGGTGATCGTTATTACATTGTTACTCTGCACATACATAATAGCTCAGTTGTTAGTACATTCTCGGGCATCACTCGCGCCATCAACATCAGCGTAAAGACCCGTTAAGTCTTGAGAAATGTTGCCATCAAAATCAATATAATAGATAATATTATGATCCTGCAGGCGGCTACATAATCTAGCTCGATCGCGTTATTCCTTCGAATTCGTGATTTGTTGATAATTATTTTCCCACCATCTGGCTATCGTCGGCAATAGTTGTTAATTTCTAGTAATCCTTGTGCCAATTCACTAGATGGATGATTATGCTTTTTTTTACAAAAGTCATATAATAAGCATGTGTTTCATTCACTTGAATTGAATTCACATCATTGAAATTGGTCGCGCAAGATAATAACAAATAGTCAGAGGTATGTGTTTCAAATATTGTTGTTATAACAATAAACTTGGCAGTCGCGATCCTAACGAGCTGCACCTTAAAATAGTAGGTAGTACATATTTTATTATAATCTATAACCTCATCGTTTTTATTTCTTGCACTCTTTTGCAGGCCACTTGTCGTTGTATTATTTTAACAAGTGGACGACTTGTGTGTCTAAGCCCTAATGCATGAACCAATATTACTACTACGCAATGTTATTTTTATTTGTATCATTACAAGTATCATAGGCATAATTTCAACTATTCTTTCGCACGACGATAGTTATACTTACACTGCAATCGCGATTGGTCGTTCTTCAAATTTAACTGTATGTGGGCAATATTATAGTGGGAAATGTTGAAGTAACTTTACCCCCTAGCAACTTTGAAAACCTTATCCGAAATAAATTATTTGCATAATACGGTCGACCTTACAAAAACTTTAAATACGTAATCATTATTATGCTGATATGTATAACACGATTCGTTATTTTCCGTTGCATTCTTATATAGGAGCATTGGCATGAAGGAATCTTTTTTTTTTTTTTTTTTTTTTTTTTTTTTTTTTATTTTTTTGTTTTTTTTTTTTTTTATTTTTT